>PTEX01000008.1:1165770-1212759 GCA_003342815.1 Eudromia elegans | reverse complement strand
AGCGGGCGGCGGGCGCGGCGGCGCTGCGGCGGCTCTGCCGCGCCGCGGACGTGCTCGTGGAGCCCTTCCGCCACGGTGAGGCGGGCGCGCCCTTCGCGACGCGGCTCTTCGGGCGCCGGCGGCCCGGGGACACCTGGGGAAGGAGCTGGCGGGGGTGCAGAGCGGGACTGTCACACCCGGCCGCGGCCTTGTGCCCTGCTCGGGGCGGCTGCTCCCTTAAACYGTGTTCGTGAACCCTGAAAACGCTGCTTCTACCGAGGTGTTCTCCCRCATTTCAGTTCCCTGTTGGTGACTGCAAGTCCCCGATTTCTCGAAGTAGTTTTTACCTGCTAGAAACACATTGCTCAATTTCCCTGCTCGTCCCTTAGCGCTGATGGGCTATGCCGCTATTTACAAACTAGTGCAACAGAAATAGACTTTAAGGATTTGGGGATGTTATGAATGGGTTTGTGAAAGAAGCGTTGGCAGTAGCTGCGACGTGGAGTGAGTGTTGAAGCTCCATTCAGGGGGTCCCAGCCTCGTCTGCTAGCCTGGCCTTGCTGCAGGCCTGAGGGTGGACAATGGGCTGCAGTCAGACCAAAGGTCACTGCACAGATAAAAAACAGTGTTTTGTGCCCAGATGGAATGCCACTGTTCTAGAAATGCACTGTCAAAATATTAGTCTTGATTACTGTAGACTATACACTTCCCAAAGCTGTATTTGATAGATCTCTAAAAACTCATTTTTGTTTTTTTTTTAACTAAAGAGAACTTAACTTGTTCTTCTGTAGCTTTTGCAGATTGTGCAGTTGTGTGATCACTTTGCATTAGGGAGTTGCAGGAAAACGAGGTGCTGAGGGGGAAAATACATCGGTTTTGCAAAGGAAGTGTGTTCTAATGGAAGTTGGAAGTAACCTGGCAGACTCCTGGGGGAGTAAATAAGGAGAAATAAAAAGGGGGAAAAATAAAGGACAATAAAGGCTTTTAATTGGCTTGCATTCAAAATGCATGCTGTATAACATTCTAGTACTTGACATTATAATGTAGATATTGAAGTAGAATGTATATATATGTATATTCTCTATATATAGAATGTTTCATAAATTGCTATTCTTTTGTAGTGCAATTTGCACTTATTTTTGACTCTAAACCTTACATATTTTGAGCCTCATTTTGAGTCTCATAATGCACCAAATCCTAATTCACTTTTTTTTTTTCCCTTTCCAGGTGTCATGGAAAAACTTGGTCTTGGTCCAGAAGTTCTTTTGAAAGAAAACCCCAGGCTCATCTATGCTAGGCTCACTGGATTTGGCCAGACAGGAAAATATGCTAAGTCTGCAGGTCATGATATCAATTTTTTGGCATTGTCAGGTAGGCTGAAAATATATTGTTTAAGTTTTTTTCTTTTTTTCTTTCCTGCAAATCAAGACTTAGAAATTTTTTGAAAGATTCCTTGCAGATAGCTCAAATTACATGAGGTATATAGCTTGGTGAAGCAGCTGATCTGATCTCAAGCCTCACTGGTCAGAAAGGAGAGGTTCSTCCCTCATCCTTGTGGTTCTCTTTGGTCCCCTCTGTCCAGTGTGTGGTGCTTGTTTGACCCCTCTGCAAGCTGGCTCGGCTCCTGAGCATGTTAAAAACTGACCCAGGAAAAATGGATTGAKTTGAAGTGCTTCACTAAGAGGTTGATTGGACAAACATTAAAAACAAATTAATCAATACAAGAAAGAGAAGGAAACTCAGGCTGGGCAAGGCTGTTCATTTTCGCAGCAGCAATGAGCTGCTAGTCTCGATCAGCCTGTCTTCTCAGACTGTACTGTAGTTTTCTCCTTTTGTGCTGTTTTAGCTGAGTATTTTTTTTCCTTAAAGAGAACTGAAGTCTATATTTATTTTTATCATTTTCTTTGGGGCCTCTCTGCTAGAAAATCAATATAGTCCCAGAAGGGTTGCAGATTATTTTGCCTATRTTGTGAGCAGGTGCTTTGAAATAAAGTAAAACTGCACAGCCTACAAGCCATTATCTTGTGCTTTTCTGATGTGATTTTCTCTCCAATTATACTATTCCAAAGCAAAGCAAGTTTAAAATCAAGTGTTTTTCTGTCTRCAAAGCAATATTGCCTTATAATATTGGCAATATGCTCATCTAATGTGATGATTTTACAGGTATGCAGTACTAAACAAAAACAAAATTACCCATTAACAGAATTATCCCRTATTGATGGATATGGCCCAATATTGATACCATTCAATCTCTGGTCATGTATGGGGCCCACTTGCTGCTCTTCACACTGCCAGCACTGTGTCTGTTTCTGTCTCTGCTCCTTTTCCAAGCAGGAGAGAAAGTGAGCCAAAATCTYGTGGTTTGCTGCGGGATGCTGCATTTCCTTTAGGTCCAGGGAAATGTCAGGGCAGAATACCTGGAGATGTGGTACCCCCATCTGTGGGGATCCACTGTGTTAGGCAATGAAGTTTCTTCAGGGATGAATTCAGTGCTCTCTCCATGGCATTAGACTGTTGGTGTATAAAAAGAGGAAAAGAGACCTTGTTTGAAACACCTTTGACTTAATGTGTTTAAAAGTATTGTGGTAGTTAATTTGTTAGATACTTAGAGAACGATTCAAGCRTTATCATCCATTGCAATCTTGGATAATAATCCTTTCTCTTTAGTAYTTTTTTAAGCAGTACAGTCTTAGTGCTATCTTGTAATTGTGCTATCTTGTAATTGAGAAAGGCCTGTTACAAGAAGGAAATTCCAAGTAGTCAGGTGGATCAAACTTTTTGGTATTTCAAATTTAAAAATGTGAATTATGTGTCAGTTCTTTTAAAATATAAAAGGCTATGATATTTCCAGATCRGAAAAGGAAATTGCTTTYTTACAGGAGCTAAAGAAAGGAATGAGTTACAGAGCCTTCATTGCACTTACTGTTTCACTAGTAGTGTTTCTCTTACCAGACATCCCAGTGTAATAAATAAGTCTGCTTTTAAACACATCAACTTTCTCTTTGAAAAAAATTAAATCTGCTTGAAATTTCCCATAATCAGGTTTTCCAGCCAATTTAAAGGAAATAGGACAAGTTATTTGAGAGATATTATTGCTCARAATTGAGATGATCTCACATCTTGGCTATTTTCTGGATGGGTTTTGGCTTTCTAAAGCKCAAAAATAGCTTACATTAGAAATTCTGGATGTAATTTAGTATGTTGATATGCTAATGCACATGACAATGATATATTAAAAGTCAAAATCTGATCTGATTTTGAAAGTCAAAGTTTGATCGTTGACAGAGCTTTCTACATGCTTTACAATTTTGCAAACTTCCTTACACTGTATACTCATCTGCTTGCACTTAAGAAATGCATTAGACCTTGATTAACCAAACAAGAATCATGCAGTTTTCAGGAAATTTTGGCCATAGGCTACAGACTTAGGTAAGATATGATCTTACTGGAGAGTTTCTTACTTCCTCAAAGGGAATTGTTATGAAGGAGCTTCAAAGAGTGAAGTGATAATGAAAAGATGGCAAAGAAATGCTGACAGATGCAAAGCCCTATTTTCTGCATAATTTCTGGCAGACACAGCTTAATCAACAAGATTATGGATATAGAATTATTCTTTTGTGAATATRATTTTGTATATTCTTTTGTGAATAATGACTTAAATGGAGTAGAATCAGAAAACAGTGTTGGGAGAAACTTGCTTCATTCCTAGTTTACTCACATAGACTGTAGAGAATGATACTTTAATTGTAGAAATGCAGACACTAAGATTTATAATTACATTTACTTTGTTTGCTATCAGGTGTGCTGTCAAAGCTGGGTAGAAAAAATGAAAATCCTTATGCACCTTTAAACCTTCTGGCTGACTTTGCTGGTGGAGGTGTCCTGTGTGCAATGGGCATTATTATAGCCCTATATGAACGTACTAAATCTGGCAAAGGGCAGATCGTTGATGCCAGTATGGTAAGTTTTGTCTCATGAGGAGGATGAGTTACTGTTTCTTTTCTACTCTAAGTCTGTAAAAACAGTTTATGCTGCCACCCCACCCCAAAATGTTACATTGCCATTGATAATAGCCAAGAAATGAATTTCAAATACTTGCATAAATAAAGTATAGCAGACTATATAGTCTACAGTCTGTATATGCTTTATATACTGCTATATTGTTACATAGTAGTATGTACAACTATATATGGTACTATAGAGAATAGTAGAAGAAATGAAAAAAGGGCAACATGCAAATTTGTAACAGTTGAATCATGAATGATATGRATTTTGTTACTGTARGGCCACTCAGTTKTCTATAGATGAAAAATATTTACATTTATCTTTGAAACCCATCGATAGTACTATATACAAGTATTTTTTTCTCACTTGCACTTTTTTTTTTTTTTTATTTTAAAGGGACTGCAATTAAAGTTTGACCTCTCTAGACATATTGTGATACAATGAAGGCAGTCATTTGGACTCCAAATTATAAAATTTAAAAAATCCCTTCATCATAAGAGCTCTTGAGGCTAGGGAGTAGCAACAGACATGATTTGGATTGCTTTTAGCAGTTTTTTGATGGATTCACAGGACATTCTCAAAAGTAGGTCATGAAATTATGGTCTAGATGAAAATTGCGTGGGAAGAGTGCAAAACTGGTCTAATCCAGTAGTTATTAATAGAGAGTAATCAAAATGAAAAAAAAAAATAAATGGAGTTCCACAGGGTGTCTTTTGTTCTGTCCGTGTTTTCACTGAATGATGGACTGGATCACTAAATTTACAGATGAAGTGAATCTGGAGGAGCTACAAGCATGTTGGGTGGGGGATTGAAATTGAAAATGGCCTTTACAAATTGGAGAAATGACCTGAAAAAGTTGACTGAGCCTCACAGCGACCACTACTGAGTGCTCCTCATAGGCAGAAGCAATTAGCTACCCACTAAATACAGTCTTGAGTACAATTGGCTAAAGTGCCATMCTCGGRTTYATAGTAGTCACAAGYTGAACATGAGTCRACAACACCACAGTACCATGCTGTTGTGAAACACACTGACACTGTGTTTGGATGTATAAACAGGAAATTGAGCTGGCAAGATTTCTGAAGTAATTCTTCYAATCAGTTTCTCTATTCAGCRTTTATAAGGCCTCAGGAAAATAGTRCCTAACACTGATGATCATTTTTCCAGGAAAAAAAAATACTTGGAGGAAGCCCAAAGAACACACAACAAAAATGACTGTGGGTCTTAAAAGCATGACCCGCGGGAGAAAACTGAAGGAGTTTGCATATTTGTGAAGTGGAAACTGTGAAGAAATAGYATAAGTCTTCAAATATGTACAAGCMTATTTTTTATGGCTGGRGGTATTATCTTCTCTATCTRTGCTGGAAGCCRTTGACAGAATTTCTTCACAAGAAGAATGAGTGCAAGACCACTGATGTTCAAATGAAATCTCTGGCTAGCTGGGAGAGGAATTTGTTGGGAGTTTGTTTGTTTTTGTTTTAAAAAGCCTGAAAATTTCTCTCCCATTTTTTTTTCTTGTCTCAGTAGTAGTCAAGGAATTTACAGTTCCCTAAGAATATTTCAGGCAACCCCTGAAATGCTTATCTGGTGACATTGGATTTATATTACCAAAATTTTACCTAAATGTTAGGTAAAATGCATCCTTTCACTTACACAAACTTTCTGTGAGATATTTGATGAAAAACATATGCATGAAATCTACAGCAAATACAGTTAAATAAGCTGGGTTGGTTGAGTCTGTTTCTATTTCTAAATTTGATTTGTGGAAGTAGGTTTTTTTTTTTTCTTTAGTACAGTAACGCAGCATCAAAATGTTTGAGCTGTCATATAATTTTAAAGTTTTATTTGGTAGATACGTTGCTAAATAGTTGAATTAATCTGAATATGCTAAGGACACATAAGGGAAAATTCTGTGGTAAAAGAGGGAAGATTATTTTTCATGGGATTTTTATTTTTCATAAGGATTCCTCTTCTTTCATGGAGAAAGAAATATTTTACTGATCTACTTTTATTATTATTATTATTATTATTATTATTATTATTATTATTATTATGTACATGTGAGAAACTCCTAGTTAGCAAATCTGAATTAATACAAAAAGACGGTAGAGGGGTGATCAGGCCAAGTGCTAGATTTGCATCATATCTTCACGTTAGTTGAAAGTAGTTGCCGCACTGCATAAGAAGTAAACACTGAGTCTTGCATTTTACCTCAGCAAGGTCGAACTTCTGGTCTGTGCCAGTTCGCATTAATTACTGTCTCTTCTCATTGACTCTCTRGAAATACATATATCTGATYATTCCTGCACACTGAGTAGGGTGCYGGTTGGAAACTGTGGATACAGGATACTGTAGCATACAGTCAGCTCAGGGTCCTGAGCTTTCTGCTCATAGAAGGCATCTGACCAAGCGTGATTCACTCCTTGTGAAAGGARCCACAGGAGAAGTGGTAATGACCCCTTGTGTAGCAGCTTCATGGCCAGAGCATTTCACTGTCACACATAAGACTGGACATTCAGGTATTTCTCAGCCTCCAGGTATGGAAAACCCAAAGCTACCATATCCTAGAAGAACCACTCAGTCACAAGGCTTGAGGTTTGGTTGGAGTGGCTTTTTCTCAGTCATTTTGTCTATCCTGTTTCACTCTGCGGCAGGAACAGAAGAGCTGTGGTATGGGGAGAGATCACCCAGCAGCAAAGTGTCCCAGGTCACCCATCCCTGCTTCACAGCCTCCTGGTGCTTCTGGCGTTAGGAAGTCTGTGGGGAAAATACATAACCAGTAGTGTTGTAATCGTTGTGCAGTTAAACTGAAGAGGAAAGTGATCGCAGTGGCGTGTGTGGAGTCATCTGAGATTGCCTTTGGCATTCAGGGTAGAGCTTAGCCACTGCTTCACTTGTCTAGCAATTGTAGAGGGGCTTGGGTACCTGCTGGATGTCTGGTAACCAAGCCTGGGATACTTCTGAGAGCCAGTCAAGAAGAGATGCTGTTTTACTGTAATTGTATGCAAGGGTAGATGTTAGGATAAATAGGAATCCTAAATAATTCTGACAAATTTAGACACCAAATTTGCAGTTTGAGTTTATTCTGAGTGTTATCTCGCTTGTTATCTTCCAACATGTTTCGTGTAGTTCTTTGCTAATGCATGTAATGCAAGATGTGATCATTAGCAAAGCAACCAGTAAGCTGATGGTCTTGCAGTCATTTTGCAAACATGTAGTGAAGGTATGTAATAATGTCTCACAGCAAAGTACCTTAATTTGTTTCAACATAAGGCAAGTAGGGCAACAGTATTCCTGGCTTTGTGACAAGAACTTGGGAGGAGGAAGACAACCAATATACTTTAAATGAAGAAATCTTTGTGACTCTGCATACTTGAGATTGACATCTTTTTAAAATTTATGCATAGAAGGGTAGAATGTTATAGATACTTCTACTTTAAAATTTACCAGCTTTATATTTACAGGAGCTCCACAGACAATCTCAGATTAATTTTATGAAGATGAAAATGAATGAAACAAAATGATAGCTGCTACTACTGCMTTTGAACAATTATTCCCATTTTGAGGGGGAAGAGAATTTCTAAGTATTTGCTGTTAGGAAGAGTGGGAAGGTGATTTTTTGTTCTTAGTGATCCAGATGAGCTTCCTCAYTCACCTGGTGTGAAAGAGAACTTTAATTTCTGATTTCCTTTCAATTTTCTGCTTCTAAAATAGCAGTCTTGCTATAATCAGGTAAGCTCAACACGGATCAGTGTTCATCTATAAGGGGTGGTATCGGCATCCTGCTTTCTACAGCTCTATAGCTTGCAGGCTGATGGTACTTAGTGTTCTAGATACCAAGGAAGCCTTACCTGTCATCTAAAATGGGAACATGTRTTTGAGCAACTAGTTGTTACAAAGTTGCTAATCGAGGAAACTGAAGCCATGTTATTATACTTATGCCCCTTGTTCTTTAATAGTAAAGAAATTGACATATGCAATACAAAATATACTTCACAAGTCTAAGAAATGAAAATACTTTTAAAGTTAAAAATCTTAAACCTGGGCCAGACTTGCTGGTGAATTTTTGCAGTCTTGTTTCATGTCAAATTAAGGYAATATGTCAGCTAATTTATTGAAGCTGGGTTTTTTTCTTTTTTTTTTCCTCATGTCTTGAAGGTAGAAGGAACAGCATACCTGAGTTCTTTTCTGTGGAAATCACAAAATTTAGGACTTTGGAACAGACCTCGAGGTGAGAACTTACTGGATAGTGGAGCTCCTTTTTATGAAACCTACAGGACCTCCGATGGAAAATACATGGCTGTTGGTGCCATTGAGCCACAATTCTATGAGCAGTTAATAAAGGGTAAGTAGCTTGGAGCAGCTGTTTCACRTCCACAAAGCATGATTGAATAGATACATTTTAACTAAATTTAGATTGAGGACACTGATTGTGGTTTTATCTTTGTTAAAGCCAAACCTTTTCTAAAACCAGTGGGTTGTGTTGTTGCTCTTTGGTTTAGTTCCTTCTTGTAGCRCTTGATTTCCTACTTTTTAATCCCTTTTCTTTGAAAGTAATGGTATTACTAGTCAGAGATGGGGCTGAAGCACTGCATAGCTGTTTTAAAAAAGACTAATACAGCAAATAATTTCATACAGTTTCATATATTTTTGCTATACAAAAGTTTAAACAAAATTTTGTATTATTTTGAAAATGAATGTTTGCTGGAAATATCGGTAATATTTTTTGGTAAATATGACCTTTTTTAAAATGAAAATCAGCTTTATAAATTGATTTTCACCACAGAACTTCAGAATGCTTTTAGAGTACAACAGTGGATTTGACTTTTATATCTGACTGAAGAGTTTTAAAATAATTTCATGAAGTATGACTTATATGTCTTAAAAAATTAGATTGGGTCATGCAAAATCATYGTTTTATAAGGTTAATACTGAAATATGCAGTGCCCCTTTACCCTCGAACTGATTGCATATTTTCAGGTTTAGACCAAGTGTGGTCTTAGTTTCTTACTGGTTACTTCATTTAAAAATAATTTCCTATTATTCCCCTTTGATAAATTGTTATGCTTTCTATTCTGAATATATGTAAACTTTAAAAATCCACAAAKAATTTGGGAGTTAATTTTCCTTTCYCAGTATTTAGAATATAAACCATGTAAGAAATCRCTCTTAACCTAATTTTAGTTCTACTTARCRAGTAGGACAAAATCCATGTAGGAGATACATACAGTGGATGTACCGAGGCTGTRTTRCAGGGTCACTTTGATGCATAGATGAGTTAACGTGRCAGCTGTCAGCTGGGCARAGGTGGCAGTGAAGCAGCTCTTGACTCCTGTTCAACATTTCCCCACAAACTGATACTGGAATTGCAGGTTGGGTGCCTTTTCACAGRCAAGTACTGCCAGGCAGCTCAGCCCCCCTCAGCTCTGTTGCACTAATGAGAGCATGCGCAGTGCCAGGCCTTGCATCTACAGAAGGTTTTGAAATTCAGGAATGCGGTGAAGGTGGGAGGTAGGCACAGTCCTAAACAAGGAGGACATCTGCTCTTTCTGACATTGGTCTTTTGCAGACATTGTGCTCCCAAAGAAACACTTGTGCAATAAATGGCTGCTTCTATAAATGACTATAAAGGARAATTTTCACAATTGCAGAGAATATCCAAACTCTTATATGGTAGTTTTATGTATGCTGATATRTGAAATGCATTGAGCAGCCTCATGAACTGACCTGTTGGCATGTTCAACGTGATGTTCTGCATCCAGATCAGATGCCACATTTGAGAGAACCATGTTTTTGACTGAGTTAATGCTCATCTTTCTCATTGTCCTGAAAATACCTTACTTGTTAGGCTGTAGATCTAAGCTACTTCTTGAGAAAGTGTAGTTGGTTTTTTTTCCACAGTTACTAATTCTTTGAAATGTTATTCTCATSTAATCCCCTTTTGCTTGCAATAAATAGAGCCGCAGAACAAAAATAATTCAATAAAAATTGTCAGAGAAAACCCTTGCTCTGAAAATTAGGGAATTTGTGATTCCATTACTTCTTCAGGCAGAATGCCCTTATTAATACAAAGGAGGAAGGGAAAAATAGGGAAAAAAATATCTACTTACTCAAATACTGATTTATTTGGCCTGAAGTTTGTGGCTGCAGTATTTATTGTATGCTTCTCTGGAGATTAAGTTGAATAGCAAATGTTTTTAAGCTACTGGAGTGGGGTGAAAACTATATATTAGGAGGAAAACACAATCTGCAAAGGAGTCTGGGCTCAGGTTTTTTGCCATTCTTCCKCAGTGAACCTTTCCTGGATGCTGCTGCCTTGCTGTATTGATCACCGTTGCAGGCTACAGTATGAAGACTCAGGGCTTTTCCAGTCAGCTGGAAAGGTTGTCTTGGAGGACACCCTAGGATGGTTGATTCCAGTAATCAGACAAAGTAATGCAATCTGACTGGTTTCTATCTCATGTAGGTATCTCTTTGCTGAGGAAAATATTGAAATTCTGGTTTCCTCTTGATGTTTTCTCAGAAGTTTGGAGCATAAAATCAGAGCAGCAACTATGAATCCATCAGCCTATATCAGGGAACCCATAGTTTTCAACTTTTCAGACCTGAAAATATTTCCTGTACTTCAAAYGCACAGGAATGCCTTGATTTTCGAAGTGTTTCAAGTTTCAAAAGCATTTCTTTTCTCACAATAAAAGACAAGTGTATTTGCATGTATGTGGAAAAGTGTAATCACATTTATGACTGTGTCTGCCAGTATTTGTCAGCTTCAGAAATTCAGCATGTAGACTACAGTCTTCTACTAAAAAACATGCTGTTTTACCTTTAATMGTATTACAGTCTTTGCTTCCAGTCAATAATTCTTATTTATTGATTTTATAAAAGAAGGTTATTGAAAGCTTCAGACTATAAGCAGATTTTTTTCCACAATGCTGCATTTAAAATAGTGGTCATCTTCACTGTATTTTAAATAAACGTTGTGAATTGTTCAGATTTTMACATAGGAAATAATTATCTCCTTCAGTAGTTCTGCTTGTAAGCTTCTGGAGCAGTGATGTACCGAATTAGAACAGCTAATTTTTCTCGTAGCTAAGAGATCTTTTTCCTTTCAAGGATATCTATTGCAGAAATCCAATTCAGAATTTAAGCCTTTGAATGTCAGAAGAAGAAAAAGCTGCTTTTGAGAGCTGTATTAATGTTCCTCAAACCGAGAAACTTYGATTTAGACTGAGTGGTCTGTTCAAGGCTTTTATTCTCTGCTTGAAGTAGTTRTAAAAGGCTGTGTACCAGTTACAATTTCCATGATTTCATTTATTTTTTTTTTCCCACATTTCTGGTCAATTCTGTTGGTGARCAACTCGGTGCTGTTCCAAATAAAACATATTCAGAAGCCACTTTATGTCCATCTCTTCGTATTCAGAGAATGTTACCTCTGCCACTCCTGTGTAACGAGACAAAAAGGGTGTTGGATGTGCCGAAGTAACGGACAAAGATTGAAAGGTTGCAAATGTGGAAAAGGAACATGATTTCTGCCCACAAAACTCTGATTAGCAGAAGTGAAACTAATTTCCTTTTTCCTTTTGCTTCACTTTAGTGGTTCCCAGTAGAACTAGGAAGCCAGATGAACGTAGATGAGAGTGGAGGTAATAAAATAGAGAGCAAARTTCTTAAGGGGACTATAGAGTGAAAAACGTAGGGTTTGAGAAAATACTGCATCTTCATTTTGATAAAGTTTCCTGTATGGATCATCCTTGCTAGGGAAAGTAAAATTTCCACTTRCCAGAAATTCGTGAGTGTTTTAAAACTTGGCTATGAGGAAAAACTGAAGCTATATAAAATAGATAGGGTAAATTCCTGTAACAGCTCCAGTATTAGAAATTATATGCTGTTCACAAGTGTGCTGTAATCATCTTGCTTTTAATTTGTTACTAGTAAAGTCAGCCAATGTATAATGAAAATACTTTACATCTTATGAGAAATCTGATGAGAGAAATATGTGTTACTAAGGCTAAGTCTCCATTTTTTGATTAAAAATAAAGAAAAAAGACAGGGTCTTCCAACTTCCAGGTTGCTTCTACAAGTTTTTCTTGATTTTTAGCAATATGTGCTTACTTATTCTTGTGGCTAGGCTAAGAGGAATGTGCAGAACTGGATATTTCCATGCACCAGGGAGAAGGAAAGGATRTGATTCTGCGTCATCATGTGGTGTAAATTCAGTTACATGAGATGAAGTTAGTATAAACTTAAATTTGCAGTGATACTATGGGAGCAGTSTGATTCTCATCACCCTTTTGATGAACCATCATTTTTTTAATAAAAATTGAGGGACTMGGGGAATAAATATGGAGTTACTTCAATGAAAATCCACTGCTCTCTTGGAATATTCTGAAGTTTAATTCCCTGTGAGAGTGAAAATRAATTGCATTTATGTAGAGTAATTGTTTGTTTTATTACATGACAACATAATTTAAAAATTACTGTGCTATGAGTGTATTGCTTGGAAAAGAAAATCACAATGCCAGAAGAAAATCCTAAACAAAATCCCACTAAGGATCCTAAATATAAACCACTGTAGTTGAAATACTGTGAGAAATTATTATTTCTGTTTTATCAAATGAACATTGCTGGTTTATCTGTTGTATTTTRTTGTTTTCTCTTTTTTGAAATAAGTGCCTAATTTCACTGCCATTCATCTGAGAAGTTCTATAAAAACAAATTTGTAATTTGCTGCATTAATCWATTGCAGATCTCTCTCAATAGAGCTATAGCATACAAGGGAGACTTAATTTTTACTTTTTTTTTTTCCAAAAAACATTGTTTCAAAGCTGTAGTGGGTTAAATTATTAGCTTTTTCTAAAGAAAAATTGCTTGATCAAAATCTGAACAGGTTTTGATTGCTGTGCCAGATCCTCTGCATAAAAGAGACTTTGCTTTTGGTTATACTGGTGAAATATGTCATTCTGTGGTATCCTAAGCAATTCTGTGCTGTGTAATTTTTTCCCTATTGACTCGGTTGCTCCTGCTGTGATTCCGTTTTCTGCACCACAGATGCTAAGCACAAGGTGGAAAATGAGAASCTTCAATGCTTAAATGCCTTGAGTTCATACTGTTTAAAAGCTCCTGAAGTCCTTAGTGGTTGATGGAAAATACGCATGTAATATTAAATTCCAGGTTCTGCATATTGTTCTTTTTAGCCAACCATTTGGCCAATTTCCCATCTGACGTGATCGTCAAGTATAATTGTGTAATATGATAATAATAGARTTATGTTCGTAATACTCTGACTCCTAGAAGCCAAAACATAATTAGTAAGCAATCAATGCTTATCAAATTGGTGTTTGCAAWTGGTGAGATTTCATGGACTGACACAGAATGATGGCTAGTAGGTTGTTACTTAGCTTTACTTGTTGTGGGATGTAAATTTGCCTCACCTCCTAGTTCTTGAGTAGAGTGTCTGGTACTGTTCATCTTTAATAATATATTCTGAGTGAAGATTAATCAAATTTCATTTTGTGAGTGTCAGTGGCTTCAATTTAATTACAGACGCTGAACCCATAAGAGTAATCTSAATTAATTCTTACTTAGAATGATAAGAAGTGCTATGAAGAGAAGATTTTAAGTTTAGAGATAGCAGRTACATGTTCTTGGTAACCAAGTATAGAATAATGCTTACCTTTTAATGATGCTTAATTTGATATTCTTAGGAATTTCTRTTGCAATATGAAACTATTGATTCTGCCCTTTGTTGTATTGATTTTCTGAGTGATTTCTGAGTGTTTTTCTTTGTGATATGAAAGTAAGATTTAAAAGAGCGTATTCCTTTTTCAAACACTTAGAGTTTGATAGAGCAACAGTGAAATGCATTGAATGTTATGGTACCTTTAGAATGTGAAGAAGACTAAGCTCCAAGGAGGACATGTAGTAGAGATTAGGTTATCACRAAAAAGAATAAATTTAAAGAACAGATGGAAGTATGGAAATACATTATCTTCTCCCCTGTAGTAGTTATATTCTCCCATCTCAGTAGTTATKTTTCTGCCCCTTTCAGTGATGAGGAAACTGAGGAAATAGCAGAAAATACAGAAAGCTTTTTGTGCCTATCTACAGCTGAAGATGTGAGGAGTTCTGTGTCGGTTCTGCATGCAAACAGGCATCTGGTAGGCAAGCCTGTTACAAACACTAGAAGTCCAGTCAATCAGGCTRACAGCAGTCACAGCAACAGAGAGAAGAAGAAAGATGCAAAACTAAATGTTTCCAGAGTGAACATATTCTCTGCATTTTGCACAGAACTGTTGTTTTCTAAAAAGTTCCAATTTTATGTTGTCTTATGTCTTATGATGATAGCTATTCTCAAGWCTATCATAAGTTCTCACATGTTTTCTRTGCCTGCTTTTTCTTTTTTTTYCCCTGCTTCTTTCAAGCTGCTATAGCTGTGACCATTTGGACAGCTTTTGTTATACTACTTAAGAATTCTGTTTGATATTWTACATTCAGTATCCCTCTATGTGCTACTTACATTTTCAAAATGGGTTTTAATTTGCTTCCTCTCTTTTTTGTTCCTTACAAGAAATGTAAGCAATTCTTGCGTCTCCTAGATGCCAGCGGTAGACTCCMGAATTGTCATCATCTCCTGGATAGCTGCTAGAGTTAGTGTGGGACCTAATAAGGTGCCCATTTTTCCACGCCTGCGTTCCCTGAGTAGGCAATGCCTGATTGCACTGGCTCCAAACACTGTAGTTTGCTGCATCTCCAAGTAAGGCGGATTTACTGAGGGACTTCAGTGTCTTGCAGTAGCCCTTGACCTGTTCAGTGGATGGTTGCAGCAGCTGCTACGTGTGTTACTCCTGCCGAATAGATAACACAATACCTATTACAGCAGATGTTCTCAGGACAAAATGTTCTTTCTAGGCAGCTGCTACCCTTATAAGACATTTATGCGAACAAGTATTTATTCTATGTACTTAGTCAGAAGGCCATAGCTGATGCAGTCTAGTTTAAGAGCAAATAATAGAGCATGGCATTCTTCTTGTCTCTGCCTGTGCCTCCTCCTSTCATAGACGTGAAGTTTGAAGAGACTGTAAGTGTACTGGGCAGCATTAGACTGCCTGCAAAATACTAGTTTCTTGAGAAACACTTAGTTTTGGCAGCTTTTTGTTTTATCCAAATTCTGTTATTGTTAAATCTTGCCTTTTTTCTTTCTTTCTTTCTTTTTAGGGCTTGGGCTAGATTCAGATAAACTTCCTAGTCAATTGAGCTTCTCTGACTGGCCCAAAATGAAGAAAATGTTTGCGTCCATATTTGCACAGAAGACACAAACGGAATGGTGCAGCATATTCGATGGCACTGATGCCTGTGTGACCCCTGTTTTATCCTTTGATGATGCTGCCTCACATMAGCATAACAAACAAAGAGGTTCTTTTATCAAAAATGATCAGGAAGAGATAAGTCCTAGACCAGCTCCTCTCCTTTCACGGACCCCAGCAGTTCCATCTTTTAAAAGAGATCCTTTTATAGGAGAACACACAGAAGAAATACTTCTAGAGTATGGATTTACCAAGGAAGAGATTGCTAAGCTTCATTCTGATAAAGTAATCGAATTCAGTAAACCAAAAGCTAATTTATAATTTCTAACTGTAACAATCAGAAGAATTTCAGACARATGCAGTAAGATATTATGCATTAAAACTGAATTATATGACAAATAATGTTTGTATAGTATCACTTTTAAATGAATGTTTTAAATGAATGAAGATTAAAATTTAATTGAGAACCTGTACAGCTGGGTGGCTTGCAGTGGAGTATATAAACTGTGTTCCTAATAAATCTGGAATGTTACTGAAATTRTGTTTGGAAATCTGCACTTTGTGTTTACTAAGCAGATGTAAATCCTCATRATGTTTCTTTAAATAGCATATTCTGTGAAATGATTGTTTCTTTTAATTTTAATTCTTAGTTACATGGTTGCTTTGTAATATATTTTATAATTATCTGAAGGTAATACTTTTCATAAAATATTRTTATATGCTTCATAAATGCGTGATTCTGTTGTTTACTTGTAGATTGGAAGGGATTTTTATCTCTATTGTGCTGATTCATTTGCAGTGTCATGCCAGAACAATGCTCMGAATAATGAGACTGTTTCCTTATGCTCTGCTCTAGAGTTTGTGTGATGGTTCTRTTCAAGAGCCTTGTTTTCTTAATGCAGTGATTATATTACTTTTGAAGTCTCACTTTGCATGGAAAATTGCTTCAGGATGGAATTTGTTGTTTTAAAATAGCTGTCAAGAATTAATCCTTTCCTTGCTTTTTGGAAAAGGGCAAGGAAGCTTGGCTGCACAAGCTTTAAACCATGGTGATTCCATGCTGGTTGTTGCTCCCCTCAAAAATTAAGAGTTATTTGGAGTAGCCTTTTTTTCTTCAACTTAAAATAACTGTTTTTAGAAAAAAAATATATATCCTTAGTGTAGTTTTCTTTAGTCAGGCATGTCAGGAATTGTATTACAAGGGGTTGCTTATTTTTTGTATCATAGTGTTTACCTTGCTAAGTATTAGTTAATTACTTACAAAACCTTCCAGAGCTGAGGTATGTATATTTGACCTACATCATGCCRAAGTGTCAGCCTTATTACTACAAAAAATACCTTTTTACATTTTACCACCTGAACACCCCTGTGAGAGCAAGAGTTATTTAGYAGGCCCTAACTACTAGTGAAGTCCTAACTACTAGTAGGTCTTAATCAGATAAGCAAATAGCAAAAGATGTTTAAATTTTCAGCTGCTAACAACTCYAATGAATTATTGAATGTTATACATGTTTGCAAAAAGATTTGACAGTTTTCTCTGTCCCAGATATACCCAGTTACATCGGAGGACAATGAACACCATCAGGAGTAAGCGGCAGTGCACCTAGGTATTGACCCAACACAGGTGAAGCCAATTTAAGAACTCCTGTTAAGTTCAATATAGGCTGGATTAGCTGCGTCCTGTTGGTGGCTGACCTGCAAGGTTTGGCTTTGGTGTGTTGCYGCAGATTTCTGTGGCAGCCGTCCATTCTCTTGCCAGGAATACTGCTTGTTAGGTACCAGGTAAGGCTGTTTTTTAAATAAATAAGTGACCCTCGTCCCCTTTGGGTTTTTTTTCAGAAACCAAGAAAATAATTGGCTGCAGTGAGGTATTGCACAACCGCCACAAGAGAAATACTCATCAGTTGCTTTTTGACAGACTTTTGTCAGGCTTTTTTATCTGTTGCTAACACTCCAGGGTAGTAGATTCACTTATCTTTCTAAAGTGCACTGAAATCCCTTCCTGAATCTATATTTATARGTACTTTTTCTCCCCTTTTGCAGAGGCAGGAATGCTGCTCGCTGAACAGAGAGAGGGCTGTAGTCCGGTTAGCGTCGTCATCCCGCAGGAGGTGGAGGGGCAGCTCGCGTGCAGCTCCCACTGCGCCTCCGCACATGATGTAGGTATCCCCATAGGCATCCCATGCTTGAGCAACCCTTGCGTGGCCCAGGACAGCCCGCGGCTCTGCAGACACCCGGGACGGCCCGTGCGGATGCTGGCACAGGCTTCCCCGCCCCCTTCCTTTCATAACTTGTGTTCGCGGAGCCATGAAAGTATGTGAGTCCCTCCCCCAGGGCCGCGCGAGCTCCCCAGCCATATGATCTGGGCTCCATGTCAGCCCGAGCAGGCAGCTCCGACCTCCTCACCGGCCGGCCCGCGAGCTGGACTTAGCCACAGCAATGACCTTGCCGAAAGAGAGTTTCTACGGGGCCCTTCTGCCCCCTTCCGAGGTGGCCGAGGCCRATGTGGATGACCCCAGGGAGAAGGAGAAGGCTACGCCGCAGYTTGTGGCCAGGACTGGAATGGTGGAGCCGAGGAAGCAAGGGACTGGGCGGCTGGTCATGCACAGCATGGCCATGTTCGGCCGGGAGTTCTGCTATGCCGTGGAGGCCGCCTTYGTCACGCCGGTGCTGCTCACTGTAGGGCTGCCCAAGAACCTCTACAGCCTCGTGTGGCTCATCAGCCCTATCCTGGGCTTTGTGCTGCAGCCCGTGGTAGGTTCAGCCAGTGATCACTGCACCTCTAGCTGGGGCAAGAGGCGACCTTACGTTCTGGGTCTGGGCATCATTATGCTGCTGGGCATGGCTTTGTACCTCAATGGGGACGTGATGATCTCAGGTGAGTGAGGGGCGTGTGCTGTGCTAACGCGTTCTAGCCTTTTGAACAAAAGATTCCTCATAAAATTGGACATTGCATTATTCAGCTACGTGGAGGAGCTGAGGAACAGGACAAGCTTTAAGCCAGCTGAGTCCTGATAATACCCTTTATGACAGCTTTGTGATTTGTGCATGTGATCGTGGTGTGCTCTATGCTAATGCGGTTGCCCAGCCGTTCATAAAAGTCAAGCAATGCTTGGGCCCAGAAAGGGTTTTAGGAACTGCAATGTGTCATGTTAAATTTGACAGTGGATATTGGTTGTATGGCACAGTGCACATCCAAACTGAATATATATTAATCCTTATTTAAGATTGTGTTGGCATTTAAAATATATAGCCACAGTTATTACAGCACCAACTTGATTCAGGGATGGGTTTTGTTGGTGAATAATAGAAATCAGCAACTTCCTGGAAACYGTTGCAATAGGAATGTGCAAAGTCAAATAAAAGTGACAGCTCCAGATGCGCTTTCTGTTGCATTTCAGTTGAAACTTTCTCATAGTCTTGATAGGAGGTGATTGTCGTTGTGATTCGACAGTGGGGGGAGGAGTGTGTCCTTATAGAGTGATTTATCCTCTGTCCTGGGTGTCTCTGAAGTTGTATATTGGTATTTATGTGTCAAAAAGAGTTGTAGGATATTTGTGATTATGTAAAACAGTYGAAGGATGGGAAAAATAACATAAAAAAAGATACAAAATGTAATTGAGGCTACTAGAGCATGTAAAGGATGAAAAAAAGAAGTGTTGGTGATGCTTTTGATTGYGGAGCTTGCAGTATGCAGAGCCTATGCTGACCCAAGGCAATAAATCAGTGCAGCACAGCTCAGGCCTGCACTAGCTCAGCTGGGCTGCTGCTTGGATGCCAGCTGCCACCAGCGGAAGCAGCTCTTATGCTACTGCTCTCCTGGAGATAACTGAGAAATGATTATATTTGGATGTACCAGGAAAGATAAAACATGGGGGTTTTTTTGCAGAATATGTCAGTATTGTGTACAGAAAAGTACTTTTGAAGTGGGTAAAAGTTGTCAGAATGAGTTTTGTTTTGCCTTTTTTCTTTTTGTAGCTTTCATTACYGAGAGAGAAAAGCGGCAGACGTGGGCAATAGTCATTACCATGCTCGGGGTAGTGCTTTTTGATTTTGCAGCTGACTTTATTGATGGCCCCATCAAAGCATATTTATTTGATGTCTGCTCCCATCAGGAAAAAGAGAAGGGTCTGCATTATCATGCCCTCTTTACAGGTACTCGGATCYCTTCTTTGCCTTCCTACCTCCGGAGGGAGGGGAGGGCAGCTGCGTGGATTTTATTCTAACTGTGTTTCTAATCTTGAATGAACGGATCATCTGATCCTGCGCTACAGTCACGAGTCTTTTGTTGCTGAACTTTCACTACTCCAGAGAACAGCAACTTGTGATTGCTGCTGTGGGGCTTCTACAGCAGAATGCTGAGTATTTACAGCAGCAGACCCAAGGTTAAATTATGAGCAATTAATTGATTTGGAAAGCAAAGTGGTGTTCATTCATCTTGTACTGATTTTTCTTTAAGCTTTTAGTGAAGCAAAAATTAAGGAATGCAGCTTGCTTCCTTGCCATAGGAGGTAAAAAATATTTTGGCTCAGTATGTGACACAGAGCAAGCCATGCACAAAGCTTGGTTGTGTGGTTGGTTTTCCGTTTGTCAGCAATGCTTCAATAYATGCCAGTCCCTTGTATAGAGATAGAAGCCCTGTGTAAAATTTATAGTTTCATAACTTTCATAAAACAGCATTGAGAAGCTCAGTCCAGGCTCTTGCTTCATTTGAGTGCTCTTGCCCATGTTTGAAATGTTGCAGTTACTTGTTCCAGCACCTTGGGCTCTCTACAGGAAGATCATCTGCCCCAAGACCCTTCCTGATGGTCAGTTGCTCTGGGGTGGACATTCTCTCACCCTCCCTAATGCAATCTACACCAGCACTTCACTGTTATTTACAGTGTTACATTTCTTTGTAGAAAGACATATTTTAAAAACAGAGTTATTTCAGCTCCCAGCTTAGTTCCTTTTTTTACACTAAATATYCCGAAGATTTTGCTCTTAAGATTATTTTCATCATTTTTAAGGTCCAAATATGAGAACAGATATTTTGAAGGCAGGAATTTATGATCACTGAGAAAAGCAGAAGAGATACTGCGTATATCCAGTGCTCAACACTCAGACTGTATGTGTTCTAGCATCATGATTACTTTTTGTCAAAACAGTATATAAAGATGATCTGAAATATAAAACATTCTCCACTGTGCAAAACTTTAGTGTTGTTTTAGTTCTGGAAGTTATTACCAGCTTAGCTGCTTTTTATTAAAACAAGTAAGGATCCAGTCTCTCCAAAACTCAGTGGAACAAGTAGAGATACATTCCCTCTAAAATTTAGTGCAACACAGTGAAGAAAGGCCATAGTCAGACCTAACAGGGAAAGAAATACAGAAATCCCAGAATGAAAGTACAATYACATGGTTATTAGGTCAAGCAGTATTATATGAGAATAATATTCTCATAATAGTGTTCTCTTTTTACTCTGATTTTTTTGTTGTTCATTTCCTGAGATGATGAAAGCCAGTAAAAGCAAACTCACATTTGTACATGTTCTTTTTTTCTTCTCCTTTTTGTAGAGATGGGGTATTTGGATTGTGATGATTCCCAAAAGATGATTTTTATTTCCTTTTTGAAAATTTCACATGGAGGCACTATTTCTGTTTGTGTTCATCAGTATAAAATATGTTTTACAAGCTTTAAAATACTGATATAACACAAAGTATGTACATCATAACCTTGATRTAACACAAATATTATATTCAGTCTGTTTTGTAGTCCTCTGTACTCATGACACACTAAAAGAAATTGCTGCAGAGTTTTACGTTGTATTGGGCATTGTTTCAGAGAAAAGAAAGCCTCAGAGAAATGTTTCTGAATCAGGCTTAGAGAATATTTACTAGAAAGGGAGTGGAGAACCATGTTGCTGTATGTTTAGCATTTCRTGGARAGCTTTGTCCACCAGAGCTGGGGARATTTTTCAGGATATGTTTGGCAACTGGTCACACGTGTGATGAGCTCAGTGTTGTCATTTCTTGTGATTCTTCCTGYRTATGCTGATACCTGAAGGRCATTATTCAACGATGTCTAGAAAAGATCCCATGTACAACATATTCTATATTGTTCATTTATTTTACAAATTCTGTTTTTTTTCTCTTTCCTGCTTTCCCCTTGCTGTAGGCTTGGGAGGAGCCCTAGGTTACCTGACAGGGGCTATGGACTGGAGTAAGACCATGCTGGGACATCATTTGGTATCCGAATTCCAGGTGATGTTCTTCTTTGCAGCCTTAGTTTTCCTTGTCTGCCTCATTGTACACTTGTGCAGTATCCCTGAGGTCCCTCTCAGATACGAAAGTGAAGAGACCAAGTTCTTGTTGGAAGTGGATGAACCTCATCAGTATAAATCCATAGAGGAAATCAAGAATGGTTACTTAAAATCAGCGTGCTCTGAAATAAAGGCCACACCTAAACCAATGAAATCCTCTGGTCCATCACATACAAAYGTAAGTGCAGAGATGATTTTGTAACCTGTATCCCTTCAGTCTTGGAGACAACCAGTTACCCTTTTTTAATTATCTATTATCCTTTTTTAAATACCTCTTGATGGCCACTTGAAATAGAACCCTCTCTCAGAARATTCTCTGCCAGGGTATAGAGTGARCCTCTCTTTGGGCTGCTTTCCATTTCATTGTTTATGCAGTAGTTTTAACAGAAGGGACAGAAACAGACTGGCCTTGCAGGCTTGGGACACCTTGTGGGGATGAGGGAGAACTAGTCTGGAGTTTCTGCTCTGTACTGACACARAGCAGAAACTCCTCATATCCTCCTCATGTGTTTTTCCTCAAGAGGATGTAGTTTGTCCTTTAATCTCTATAGAATTCACAACGTATTGTGGACAAGAGCTAGATACCATTAATCTTTGAAATAAATCTGTAGCTTTCATTGAAGTTAACACCACCTACATATGCCGTGTGTATGAAGCGTACCCTATTATAATGAATGCTCCAGTCACGCTGCTGCTCAGAGTTCCAGCAAGTATCTATTGGCAACACTAAAACAGTTAAACCCCCATTCAGTTTTACAGAAACGTTGCCTCCCTTCCAAGGCTTAATTTTTTTTTTTCCAACCTGCTATTGTAGCTACAGCTTTGGGAGGACTTCCAGGTGGGAGGAAGAAGTGAGCACTTGCAAATCAGCACTGGCATTTTATTCGCGTTGTGTTTTCCTGAGATGGTGCGTCAATGTAAGCTAGCTAGGAACCTGCGTGGAAAATACGTGGAGATTATATTTCTAGAATAGTATTAGGAACAAACAATAATTCTTACTATTCTGTTGATGATTTGCAGTGCTAGGAATCCTGACAGCACTTTCATGGTATCCTAGGTAAGCAAAGGCTTATAATATACACGTTAGTTCCTATTATAATAATAAATAACAGAAAAAGTTGCCTCCTGTTTTAAATTCACTTTTGATTGCTTGGGAAATCAGCTAAAAAATTACTGGGAATGTGCAGCACTTCCCCCGTGTTCCTGCTTAGGCCACCCTTGCCAGCCCTGTTCACACTGAGCATCCTCATGATCACCAAAGGTGCCACACATYGTAGTGCTGTTTGCCAATGCAGGCTCCAAGAGAAAGGAAAGTAAGTAGGAAGAGAGAGCAAATGCAGGGAGAGCAAGGGAAGCAGACTATGGAATGGGTTAAGCTGTTGCTTTGCAAGAGCCAATCCTGCTGGATCGGTGACATCTGACAGCCSATGTGGAGCTCTGCTGTCCACTCTGCTCCAGCTTGTCCCATTGCCCTCCTTTCCCAGAGGCCTGTGGGACACCCTGTCCAAGGCTCAGGGCTTTGATCCATCTGAGGTTTCCTTGATGTGCCCAGGTTTGTGTAAATTTTAGACACTCTGTCACTGCAGAAATGTTCTGTCTCATATTTTACATGTTTTCTGATTTTATTCATTACAGTAATTGCTTCCTTGAAAAAAATGGCTTGGCTCTCTGTCTCTCTTGCTGCAGGCATTAGGGTCCTATTTCTTTTGAATTAAGGTCTGTGCTGTTRCTTGGTAATAGTCCCCATAGATATTTAATGACATTTGACTTGTCACACTAGGAATAGACATCCAAAATGATTCTAATTGTGTTCTTTGATTTAGTGCCAAGTAACTGAGGATCCACTGCAATAGTAATAACAAAAAAAAAAGTCATATTGATTCTCATGTGTCCCTTTGAAGCATCCTTAGGCCTTGAGTTGTAGTGTTTTTATAGAGAAAATGGTTGGGTACTTTGGACTATAGAGGRGAAAGTCACTTAAATGGAGGCCTGAGTGGGAGGCCTTCGGCTCTTCATTTAAAAATATCAATGTGAGGTCTATATGCATTAAACATTTGTATTTTTTTACTTTTGAAAGTACCTGAATAGACAATAACAATTTCTGGCTGGTTCTCAGTTGGTCATTTATAATTACAATAATGTCCTCTGTAGTTCCCTGACCCTTTGCTAACACATTGATTGGAAAGGCTGCTTGCAAGAACTGTGATGAAGAGATGAATAAATTATATATGCTGGATCAAGCAAGTAATTATCCTTGAAATAAGGAGTCAGTTAGGTTTGACTAGTGAATCAATCTTTTTTGTTTGGTTGGATTTTATTCATATTACTGTAGTCCAATAAAAAGCTTACTTTTTGCAGTTAAAAGTGACAGTGACAAGTTCCAAGGGATTTGGCCAATATGCAGCTCAAGGTAAAAGTCAGCATCTCGAAATTTGGCATTCCTATGACGATTAAAAGCCTCTCACTGGAGCAAAGTATTTCCCAACCTTTTCCATGGTTGATTACATGTGTCGTAGCTAGCAGTATAGTCTAGTTCAAAGGACAGCAGAACTATGAAAAATAGCTAAAGCATAAGGAAAAAAAAAATCCGCTTACACCAAATTTAAGATAAAATTCTGCTTTTCATAACTTTTAGGGTTCTGCCACATCTAATGACCATATAACTCCCCTTACCATCTCTCCCAACATTGTTACCTCTTTTGACTAGAAAAAAAATGGAAATGTTCCATCACTCACACATAAAACAGCATTTTTTCTTAAAAAGCAAAGAATCAYGCAGCAGCTTTAAAGTAGCCAGATTTGTGTGCTACAAATGTGTGGCAGCTCACCTACTGCTCGTCGTGCTCAACAAACAAGTGGTATGATGAATGTAACCAGAAAAGAAATAGGGAGTCTTTGGGTCCAGGGCCGAGACTGACAAGGAGGGAGGTAAGGTGGGGTATTGATGATGCTAAGAAATTGTGTTTTTCCATAAGTAAAACTCCATTAAAGRTGAACTGCAATGTTTTGAGTTAGAACTGAGCCCTTTTTCTCATGGGACAAGGTGTTGAGATGCTGGGACTCATGTTCTGGGTACAGGACTGTGAGTGGTGCTGTGTCACCTGTGTAGTACGTGGCTCTCCCAGCTTGATGAGAGATAGATGGTATATAATAGACCTCATGGTGRTGATGCACCAGAAGAGGTGATGTTTTCTAGGAAGCTTAACACATAAAAGGGAATGGAAGTGAGGTCTCAGAATGAGCCATTTTCTATATWTTGTTTTTCWTTTTTTTTYCCTATGGTAGTTTTACATTTTCAATGGAAAGTTGATTCTCTTMATGAAGATTTTTTKWTTTTTGAAACTCCAGTGTTCCCCTGAGGATCTGTTTTGGCAGAAAAATTTCTCTTGGTTCTACAAATAAATAATAATSTCACTGATGGCCTGTAACAGCAGGAAATGCTTTTATCATTAGTGATGTACCCCAGCTCTCCCAGTGTCTCTRTGAATCTTTAAGAGAACTTTATTAGGCATTAGCTCTGACAAAGAGATATTGAAGGACTTTCTGTACCCAAGCAACCCATTCTAGTGAAAACAAATAGAAAACTTAGGAAGCTTGGCATTAAAACTGTGGTGAGACCTTCTMCAATTGCTGTCATCATTTTATTAGCCATCAGGGCAGTAATACATTATTATTGTTAAATGGTTCCTCGTTAACTGCCGTTAAATATTTGCGTGTAGACTCAGCCGCGGATGACCCTTAAATCACTCCTGAAGACGCTTTTGAGCATGCCAGCCCACTATCGCAACCTGTGTGTGAGCCACCTCTTCGGATGGATGGCTTTCCTGTCCAACATGCTCTTCTTCACGGATTTCATGGGACAGGTAAAAACATAAAATGCTTTTGCTTTTCTTTACTTGTAGCATTTCATCCTCCATAGAAAAAAAAGTGAGCATGTGTTATAAAGAAATGACAGTGATGTCAGAGCAAGTTAT
Source organism: Eudromia elegans (assembly GCA_003342815.1). NCBI lineage: Eukaryota > Metazoa > Chordata > Aves > Tinamiformes > Tinamidae > Eudromia > Eudromia elegans. Next base: position 1,187,197 of record PTEX01000008.1, on the reverse strand, counting down.
ATGTGGAGTGCCCAAAAAGAGTTTTGTRAAATAGCTAGTTGCTCTCAGGCTCCCATTGCAAACTGGGCTCTGTTGGCTATCAGGCTTTCTGTGCMTGTAAGGGGTTTTGTGCCTGTTTCACTGTCACTGAGTGACTCCAAACAGAACCCTTCCCCACTCCGGCTTTGGGCAGGGGCAAGTTGGATAACTGCTGAATCACAGAMGTTGCTCAGGCCCTTCCACCAGCAGCCTCTCTGGCCTCGGCCTCTGCAGATCTCTGTGCTCGTTGAGATCCTTGGAGCCTGTTGGAGCTCCTGTTGCCTTGATCAATTTGACTGTCCCTGTCCTTTCTGTTCAAATACTTCCCTGGACGAGTCTCTCTGCCTTCACAGTGCTCAAGGCTTCTCTCTCCCCAGGTGCTCCCAGGCAGTGAGACTGTAGGTCTTTTCCCAGTGATGCTCACTTATCACTTATGAGCCTCCCTTCCTCCCGACCCAGTCCTGTCACTGCCATTTCCTGCTTTTCTGTCATTTCCAGCCAGTATTCCTTATTCCTTGCCTCTTTTTTTTTTCTCCTCTGGATAAGAGGGAGTTTTTGTTTCTAGCAAAGAAATTTTAAGGAAACTGTAAAGAARAGTTTGCTTTAAACTTTACAACAACTTTCAGAAAAACAACTTAAAAAAAAATGTTTTCCTGCAAAAGGAACTGAATAAGACACTGACTCTCAGAGAGGCTGGGTGGAAAAACAAGTATGTGGGAGTAAACCTGAAAGAAAGAAACAAAACACACACACAAAATCAACTGCAGAATTAAAAGAAAGAAAGAAAAGGTGAAAGAGTCTAAGACAAGAAAGTAGGAGTGGATTGAGGAGAATGGCCCRAGGATGAGACCCTGTGTTGGGTACCATATAGCTCTAGTAAGGAGGTGTTCTATGTGTGCAGCACATACCTGCCCTCTGTGATCTCTGTGGTCTCTCTCAGGTTGTGTACCAGGGCAGTCCCTACGCACCTCGCAACTCCACCCTTTACATGGCCTATGAACGAGGAGTGGAAGTTGGATGTTGGGGGCTATGCATTAATGCAGTTTCTTCATCACTCTATTCTTGTAAGTCCTCAGGGATGCACTCAGGCATTTTTTCACATTAAAACTTAAATGTTGTGTTTTTATTATTGGTACAAAAYCTGTCTCTTAACAACTCCTAACTGGACTTCATGATGTGGGTCGTTTTGGGAGAAGGCTTTGCTCTCTAGGTGGACTGACTGTGAGCATTGAAAGACATCCTAAACTTTAATACCTAAGTAAAGCAGATCTTGTGAGCACATTCTAAGATATTCCTTATATAGCAGTAATGTAACAGTAGGTCCTCAGAAGGCTGCTCTAATGTTTCTCCCCATCTACCTTCCTCACAGAGTAACTTTTTCACAGTGCAGTAGAATTGCTTGCCAAAAACATGAGCTTTCCTCTGCAGACTCATGTRTCAACATGCTAGCCCAGTTCCTCAGCTAGATCTTAACATACTTCTTATCCAGGATTAAAAAAAAAATGTTTGCTACCCAAAAAATAAAATTAGTAACACTTTGGGGGATGAATTAAGTATCTAAAAGAGGCTTGATAGAAATACTTTTTCCTTTGGATCTTAAATGTCCGTATTTGTGTARCAGCCCTCTCAGCTCCATGAGAGGATATTGCCAAACGCTTATGTTATAAGCAGTCAAGGTTGCCAGCAGGGGCAGTTCTCATAGGACACCTGATAACTAATTCTCCTCTGGACTTGGTTAACTCACAATAAGAATATTCCCAGAAAGAGGAATGTCAGAAAAAGGAATRTCTGCTGCAAGTTTATCCTTACAGTAACTTGTAGCAACTTGCAAAATTCTTAAAGTTTTTCTCTTGATTGTATCTTGTAAGAAGATTGTATCTTGTAAGGAAGCTTCTTATCCTTCTCATCACTGTTTTCATTTCTTTTTGCAGACTTGCAGAAAGCCCTTCTGCCATATATAGGGTTAAAGGGACTTTATTTCATCGGATACCTACTTTTTGGATTAGGCACGGGCTTAATTGGCTTGTTTCCCAATGTCTATTCCACCCTGGCTCTATGCTCCCTCTTTGGTGTCATGTCCAGCACGCTGTACACGGTGCCATTCCACCTCATTGCAGAGTATCATCGGGAAGAAGAGGTGAGTTCAAGGCCTAAGGGAGGGTAAATTCGTATCTGGCAAAGTCTGTGCAATCTGTTTGGGGGGAAAATCGGATGGAACTGGARGAAGGATGTTAGTAATAGTTTCAAACTATTTATGGTGATACAGGTGCCGTAAGAAGAAAATTTCTGACAGAGACCACTTCAGGACTTTAACTATATTAACATTTTAAGATCCGTTGTAGATCTATAGCACTTCTTTTTACTAAGATTCCATTCCAAATTCTTCAAATTCAGTCATGCATTGCAGCAAACTATTATTTATCTTCACAGTTGAAACAAAGATAATTCCGGTATGTGTTGAGGCAGTGCACAGGCAACAGAGCTTCAGATAGGGCTGTAAGTGCTCCCACCCTGGAAATCAAATCTAAACTACTGGTTTATATACAGTCCTATGTATACATATCTTTGTTCTTAAAAACAAATGGATGGACTGAGGCTCAGATTGAGTAACTCTGCCAAACTTGGTTTCAGARGGGCTTAACCTGTTTGTATGAGTGTAGGCTTGACTTTGGAATCAAGAAAGAACTTTGCAGGACAAGATAGAGGAAACATAGTCATGCATTCATTTGTAGATTCATATACTTGTACTCAGAACTACTAGCACATAGAGACACCGGGCAGAGCCCAGCAGAATAGTTATAGTTTAAAAAACTACTCTATTTAAAGTTTGAAATACCTCAGATGAAATGACGTCTTTGACCATATTATTCCCAAACAAAAAGCAGACAAAGCATTCTCCACAAGTACACATTCTATCAAAACCCTGCACTGGGTTTTAAAACAGTGGCCTCTCAGTTCCTTTGTCTGCTGCTGTTCCCTAGGATCCAAGTTYGGTTTTGTGTACTGGATTTGGAAGAGACAAACTATTTTTCTCCAATACTTCTGACTTTTGTATATTAACATCTCAAACACAATGTAGCAAGGTCATGAGAAACACAAAAAGCATCCTAACAACTGAGAGCATTCAGATACCAGGAGACAGCAGCTCATCTACCATACAGCACAGCAGCTCTATTACAACACATTCAATAGACTATGCAACAAGAACTATAAATAAATAAACTTATCAAATAATTTTGCAATAAAACCAGAATAATTCTTTCTTGGAAGAGTTGCTTATACATAATAAATAAATATGATATCCCTGGAATATCATTAGTTGGTAATGKATTTCTGTAATGTAGAATCCTAATCTGGGTATTGCTTTCAAACGATTTTTTCAGCAATGAAGCCATTATGTTAAGATGTTAGTAATGAGCTGTTTTCTGAGCTTTGAAGCCTGACTTCAGAGCRTAGAGCTCCATGACAAGCAGTTCTAGTCTGTATGTGTGTGGGATGTGTGTGCATGACTCTTCTCACCCTGCCATCCCCYGGGGCTCTCCTTTAAGCACACAAGAGTTGGAGCTGAAGCATCCTTGGCGGAGTATTCTGTACTGTGAAACCCTCTGCTTGTGTCAGCGCTCAAATGGGCCCCAAAGTAAAGGAAAAACCTATCTCTTAGCACATTTCTTTTCTCCTCTTGAGAGAAAGGATGGAGAAAAGAGGTGGTTGGGAGAGATGAGAGTTTGAGGGAAGCCTGGAAATCTCCCTCATGCTTGTGAAGGCTCTGAATGTAACCTCAGGAATTGGCAGAAAAACGAAGATGGGAAATAGAGACCTGTTGTCGTGCCTTGCTGCGCCGGGGGCTCATGACAGGAGCTGCCTGTAGGCATCATCTGAGAGCTGCCAGTCAGCAGTGTTCCGGTCAGACTGGGCTTTGTTTTGTGCTCGTTTGCAGAACCTGAAGCTGCAGGATGGAGAGCCACCCGGCACACATGGGCGCGGGAAGGGCATTGACTGCGCTGCTCTCACCTGCATGGTCCAGCTGGCCCAGATCGTTCTCGGCGTGGGCCTCGGCCTCCTGGTTAGTGTTGCCGGCAGCGCCGTCACRGTGATTTCAGCGTCCACCGTGGCACTTGTGGGCTGCTGCTTTGTTGCCTTTTGTGTTCGGTATGTGGGGTAAGCCACAGGGGAGCGTTTTCTTTCTGGGTCAGGAGCACTGGTGCTGGTGTCATGCTGAGTTTGCTGGCACGTCCTCTTCTTTTACCTCCTTGGAATGGTTGCAATTCCAGAGCGTTTCTTGTCCACAAAGTGGAGACTCTTGGTAAAGCTCTCAGCCTAATGCATCAAATTGAAAGTTTCTTTATTTTGGCTATTTTATTACCTCCTTCATACTAAGACCAGTGTATTAACACGTTATTGCACAATACAGCTTGTATGCCTGTAGTGYCCAGATACCCTAGGCTTAGTGGTGTCCGTGAGTAGGCATTGAGATATTTYTCATTTTCAATGTATGGAAGTTAAAAAATTAAATAATAAATTGAAGAAGTAATAAAAATGGACAGAGTGAGGATGAAAGCTGTTGCTTATATTATTTTTAAAATATCTGTTAAGATTAGACCATTCTTTTTAGTAGACAAAAGCTGCAGGAGGATCAAATAAGTGTCAAAACCTGTAGTRCTGTGAGGTTACGATTAGCAGTTTTATTAAATGGGATCAGTTACCTCCCAGCTACCATCWGAAGCAAATTTTGATATGATTGGATTTTAAAAAGATTCAAGGCTACTGCTTCAAAGCATAAGCCATTAYAGTAACATAATTCTTTTGCAGTGCATTCTGCTGCTTATGTATAAATTAAATGAAAATACCTGCCAAGATTCTCATAAAAATCTGCCTAAATTCACTCTGCAAATCCATGTTCAGGCACCTAAACAACCAGGCTACAGGAAGCAGCTACAATTTCTTCATTCTTAAAATGTTTGGCCGCTTGATGTCCATACTTCAGTTATAAAAATAATCTAAGCCAAAATAAGAACTTTATGAATGTTCATAAGCCACTTAAATCTTTATATTGGATATCACAAGATATAACTTAATATATATAAATAAATTAATGTAGAATCTCTGTTTTCTTTTTTTCTGTGTGTGTCTAGCTTTGACTGAAATGCTTTTGCTCTCTACAGAATATTGTAAATTAATTCAGTTCTGAAAAACATTATCATGAATTGCTGTACAGACCTCTAACCAGTACTGTAAATGCTGAAGTCAAATTATTTTTATTTAAGTGAGTACAGAGCTTCATTCTTGTTGTTATAATATCCCCAGCGCTTCAAAGGTCCTGTGTTTGTGAAAATGGAATGCTGTATTTATACGGTGCATCTTCCACCCACAAAATTTTCAAATCCATTTACTCTGTTATGTGCCAAGCTGCATGTAGCCATCTGCTAATACAGGATTATTAGTGAACAGAGACAGATTGTGGCCAGATATGTCTCCCTCACTGGTCCACATGTTCAGTCAAGGCTGTTCAACCATTCTCACTGTTGAGCAGTCCTGTGTGAATGTAAAACTATACATATAAATGGTGTGTTTGAACTTAAGGATGTCTCTGCACAGGTGGGCCGACTTCATCCTCTTGTTTCACAGAATCGTGGAATTATTAAGGTTGGAAGGAACCTTTAGAGGTCATCTAGTCCAACCCCCTGGTTTGTTTGCATTTGAAGTGAATGGTGAATCATTCATTCCCAGGAAAAAAATAAAATAAAAAAMCAGGTCTCCTTTAGAGTAAACTCTTAYTAGCTATAACAAACCTGTGGAAGGCTCATCTGCCTTCCCATGTTGATGCCTGTGCCTCTCTGTATGCCCAGGACAGGGCTCAGTGCATGGCAGATGTTGCCTTTCTCCACAGCCCCTTCCTCCCACCCTGTGAAAAGGCCACAGCACTTTGGCTCCTTTCGTTTTGTGGCTCCTCATTAATCCTTCTCTTGTTGCACTCCTGGAAGTGGCGAGCTTGCAAAAGTGAGCCCCTACCTGGACGGTGCTCTCATTGCTCCGTAGAGATGCTGGGATGGCCTGGAGCACAAGGGCCTCAGCTGGGACACACAAGCGAAGGCAAAAAAAAAGGTGGGAGAGACGTCTCATTGCCATCACTAACTCATTTACTCACCTTAACTCAGCAATATCTCACAGGAGGGGGAATTTTTAAGGGAACTGTAGGATAACTAAGGGTAAAACTCAGACGCAATGTGAGGCCGTGGGGAGGAACCTTGAAACGTTTACCTGTCTCTTCGTAAATACTTTCTTTAAGGCTTAATGACATCAAAGCATGAAGATTTGGATGGTCTGCACTTTCTATCTTCTGTTACACACAGAACAAGCTGGCATCAATCCAGACCCATGGCCTGGCTGTAGATCTGTAGCTACAGATCTGAGTGTGATCCTGCAAAGAGAAGGTAGATGAGAGCATCGTTCATCAATAGATCTGCTGCTTAGAAATCTGTTCAGAGGTGGCCTTTTCAAGGGATCAGGTTATCATCTTTCTCATGATCCTTCCTTTTAAAATTCAATGCACACTGTAGTGTAAGGAACAGAGACATTTCCTTTTTCTTTGGAAGTATCTGTATGGGTATTCAGCTATACCCACCTATCTTTCTTTCTAAGCCTTCAAAATAATATTCAGCCTAATGGATCTTTCTCAAAAATAGCAGCAGCCACAAAASTAGGCAGAAATTAGCAAAAAAAAAATTAAACAGAAGAATTATGATGGTGTTTATTCTGAGGCCATATTTTGGATATTGATTSTATTTTAAATGCCAGTAAAAGCTTTTTAAAACGTTACAAATTCCTGAGAAGGGAGAAAATAAGTATTTCTAACAGTGCTAGAGGCATTGAGGAATTGCACTGTGGTTCTACTGATTTAAAAAAATCTGTGTTTTCTTTACTAAATTAAAGAGTTTAGACCTTGCATCAAACTACCAATTTGGTCAGTTATTGCACTTGCTGTCAGTTTTTATTAAGATGATGTGACTGCCAAAATTAGGATCCTGACTCTAATCTTTCTCATCTAGCTTTGCTTTCATATATGGAGAAAATCAGTGGTGCAGTTAGGCAAATGGATGAATTYAGTTGAAAAAGAGGAGGCATTTTGAGATAATCACAGCTCTCTCCCTCCCGTTTCAGCAGAGCTGCTAAAAGCTGAAGGAAACAAAGCAGGAAACAAATGAGCTGTTTTWTCTTCCCGATACTTTCTTTTTTTCTTAGGAATATGCATCATTTATTCCCTTCTAACAAACTGGCCTGTCATACAAGTAGAAGATTGGGGAAATTTTTGTTCTCTTGTTAAAAGTACTTGCAGTGTTGTTAATGTCACAGTTGTTTTTTTTCCAGTTTTCATTCYGTATCTCTTGCAGTGCTCTCATTAGCTTTCTTTTGACTTTCTTGAAAACACACAACTCAAATGGCTTGTGGGAGACACTTCAAGATAAAACTGCATTAGTCAGATGAATCGCAAATGTCTCTTGCCTTGGCAGAACTCTCAGTTATMGAATTGGTGCCTGCGAATTGTTACGAGTCTCTGCAAAAGATCAAAAGAAAGGGAGTAACTGGTGTAACTAAGGGATGTGTCAGTGCCAGCGTTGTGTACGTCTGATCGGTGGATGGGTTGCTCCATGCAGGAACAGGGTGGAAGCACTTGATGTAAAATTTCCTCAAATATTTTTTGTCATTATAAAGCTGTAACGATATATATCTATAAAATAAACCCTTTCCCTCTAAGTTTCCAGCATTGAGCTTTTATTTCCTAGTTACTGCTGCTTTGTTTGTTTGAACACCAAACACTTGGGACCACTTGTCAAGAGTATAAATAGTCACAAACGCTTCTCAATTCTGGTGCCCTCCACTGCAGACTCAATTCCATGTGTTGCTTGTTTAGTTACACAAGGTATATTGAATGGCAATTAAGATCCCTTTTGAAAATGAATGCATTAGTTCCCCATGTATTAATTTTCGCCTGGGTGTTGGTGATGTTGCCTTTACGTCATGCAGAGACGTCAAAGCAGAGTATTGCCTGCGTGTGCTGCAGGTAACGACTTGCAAAGAAGGCAAATGAAAGTGCAGTGCCCTGTGCTCTCTGCTTGCGATTGCCTGAGGAGAGCAGATCCGGACGGTCACTTTTAAGCAGAGATTTGCTGTCTTTTCTAGAAAATGGATGGGTTTGAGGCGATAGCGTGCCTGTTCTCCCAGGGAAYGAGGGCCGGGGCAGCTGCCTTGGCAAGGATGGAGCGATTCCTGCCGCCCAGGCCGGGTGCTTGTTTGCCCCCCAGTGTTCAGCAACGTGATCGCACTTCTCCAGAGCCTGCAGCTGCCCTTCCTCGCGGGGCTTCCTAACCCGAGGACTCTCCCTGCTGCCTCCCTTCCAAGTTTCCTTGCAGTGATGCTGAGTTGCAGTTCAGTCCCCTCGCCTGCATCTGAGCAGCAAATCCCCATCTGCTCACGGCAACCTCCTCTCCAGCTCCATGATGCCGCTGGTGACACCAATACCCGCATGGCCCTTGGGCCACCAAGGACACGAGTCGTGTCTGCCCCTTGGGCCCGAGCAAGAGTGGATCACGGCTGGAGCTGGGATAGCACCACGCTGTGCAGCTGCCCCTTGTTCTGCACTGGAGTTCTGTTGCTTTGGTTCCCCACAGGTCAGGGGCAGCAGGAGATGAGAGCGGCAGGAATGAGGGGAGGAGGCAGCACCAGCTGCTGGAGTGCTGCTGTTTTCAGGTCCCTCTGTCCATTAGAGCTGAGCGAGAAAGGGGAGAACAGCAGGAGCAGTGTGTGCAGTGGCACGAGGGAAAGAAGGCTGTGGCAGTTAAAGGCTGAGAGCACTTAGCCAGGAGCTGCATTATTGGCGGATTGCCATGTAAGTGCAAACATATCCCAGACACGTCACTTTTCCTTCCGATGTTCAAATTGGAAACTTTTGAAAACAAGTATAACCTTGCAATATGATTTTCAAGTTGTCAGGGATTTTAGGGGCTGAAGATGCACTTGTTTCTTTGATTAATGTCAAGATTCTGAAGTGACACTTGATGCTGAGAGCTAGACCTTCAGTAAACGTATGCCAAATAGTGTTAGGCTGACATAACACCGCAAAACTTTCCTGTAAAACGGCTGTTAAAATGATGTTTATCCCTGAGAGAGACAGTGCCTTATCAAACTGTTCCCATTCTGAACCGGGTGTTTATAAATTCCTTCTATAACATTTGACTTGGAATGACCATATATCAAGTGTGCTCAAAATGCGAGCTATTATTCTCTGCCCCTGGAAATACAACCCCAAATCTGAAATTTAAACTAGATTCTTCTTATTGTTGTTACTTATGACTGGCCATACAGTTTCTGCAATTATTCAAAACATCATATCCTGGGAGCTGAAGGGGATCCCTGCCCCCTTCGGACCAGAAACTCCCTGGTAGGTCTCTACCCCAAAATGCATCACTGGATTTGTCTGTAAATAAGGGAGTGGACTTTAGTGCAAAATACTTTATGATGAGACAAAAGGAAGAGTATATTTCCTCTGAGCCCCTCTGAGTTGTTTCAATAGAACTACAAAGCAGTAAAAACAGTTTTGAAATTTGTTTATATAAACACATAATAGGAGATGATTTGAGGAGGAAAAAACCCTAAATTTTTAGACATTTTTTCAGAATAAAAGTGAAATATTCAGACATATGGTAGATCTCTTGGAATGGAAGAAGAACTTATTCATAGCAGTTTTGTTTGTCATTGTGGAATCACAGAATCACRGAATAGCTGGACTGGAAGGGACCTCTGGAGATCATCTAGTCCAACATCCCAGCTCAGGGCAGGGTTGACCACAGTGGGTTGCCAAGGACCCAGCCCGAAGGATTTTTKAATATCTCCAAGGAGGGAGACCCCGCAACCTATCTGGGCAACCTGTTCTAGTCTTCAACACTGTCACAGTAAGAATTTCACAGCTCAGAAGTTTGCTGAGTTTCAGTTCGTGCCCATTGCATCCCATACTGTCACTAGGCACCACTGAGTAGTCTCAGTCTACTCCCYTCATCAGGTATTTATAGACATTCATGAGGTCCCCCCAAGCCTTCTCTTCTTCAGGCTGAACGGTCCCAGCTCTCTCATCTTTTTTGTCCTTTTTTTGTCTATCAGATGCTCTAGTCCCTTGATCATCATTGTGGTTCTCAGCTCCATTCATTCCAGTAGGTCCATGGATGCCCACCCCTGGACCCAGCACTTCAGATTCAGCTTGAGTGGAGGGGCAGGATCCCTCCATTTGACCTGCTGGCAAATCTCTTCCATGCACCCCAGCATAGCATTGGTCATCCTTGCCACAATGGCACATTGCTGGGTCATGGTCAGGTTCTTGTCCTTCAGGCCCCTCAGGTGCTTTTCTGTAAAGCTGCTTTCAGGCCGGTCTGCCCTCTGCCTGTACTGGTGCCTGGGGCTGCTCGTCCCCAGGTGCAGGGCTTTGTGTTTCCTCTTGTTGAACCTCAGGAGATTCCTGCTGGCACTTTCTCCCACCTACTGAGGTGCCTCTGAATGGCAGCACAACCCTCTAGAGTACCAGCAAGTGCTCCCAAATTTATATCACTTGCAAACCTGCTGTGAGTGGACTCTGTCCCTCTGTCCAGGCCATTACGAAGATTTTAAGGAATCCTGGCCCCAGGATCGACCCTCAGGCTACGCAGCTGGTCACTGGCCTCCAGCTGGGCTTCATGCTGCTCATCTCAAACCTTTGGGACCAGCAGTTCAGCCAGCTTTCAATCYACCTCACTGTGCACTTATACAGATCACACCTTAGCAGTTTATTAACAATAATATGAGACAGTATCAAAACTCTTACTAAGGTTGAGATAAACAACATCCACTGCTCTCTCCTCAACTACTGAGTCAACCATCCATCATGGAAGGCTATCAGGTTAGTCTGATATGATTTTCCCATCATGTTAACCGTGGGCTAATTATTGGTAAATATGAAGTGTTAGCAATCTAATTAGCTCAGCTTTAGGATGTAGCCATAAAATGTATTTGATTTTCAGATTTCTTGTTTGAGTTTATTAGCATCTCATTCACAGAGGGAAGGCATTTTTCTGCCAGATTCCAATTTTATCTAGCCTCAGCTTTGATGTGATTTTGGAGCAAAAGCACAGAGAGGTTCTTGGAGCAGCGGAACGAGAAGTCAGCATTGAGTAGCTAATTCAGTCTCTGTGCCCTAAATGCATTGATTCGGTGGGTCTGTGCAAGGAGTGACACGAGGCGCTCACGAGGAATCCTACCTCATTAGCACTAGAAATGGATGTGTAAAGGATCACTGAGTGAGCTGCCTTTATTTTGTTATTTCCCTGCACAGCGAATCGCTTGCAGTGGGTCACCTAATTTTCTATTAGCACTTCCTATGCAGATAGGCCAAGCTACAAAAACAAAGCAAACCAAAGCAAAACACTTGCATAGCTAAATAAATGTTTTTTTAACTCCAGCTGGTGTTTTGATCAATTTGCTCATGCATCCTGTAAGAGTCTGTATTTTATTATTAAGCTTTCTGTGAATGACAAGTAGAAGCAGCYCGTGAACACAGGCCAAGAAACCTGCACACATGTGAAAATTCCTCTGGATCACACAGAGCCTCTTGTAAGGAAAATACCTGTTTGGAAGTAGGGAACAAGTTTATGGCATGTTACCAACTACAAAGCCACAAGTGAACTGACCATGCTGCTTTTGGTGGAGATCTGATCTCAACCACCGCTACACTGACTGATGCAGAGAAGTGTCACTGGAAGAGACTCTTACAACTAAGTGATGATGGTAAAAAAGATCATTTCAATAGCCACCTCCAAATAGATTAATCAGAATTCCCTTCTGAGGCACAAGAGAAATATCCCTTATATAAACTGCAGCATCCTTGAACTGAACTGCACCTGTATATAGCCCTGTTCAGACTCATGGACACCCATAGATCAGAGTTTTCTGTATGGGCCCTCAAAAGAGTAAACATCTAAAACAGAGGTAGTGAATAGGGAAAGGTAGGGAAGGGCTGCCCAGAGGCTGCCCAGGCAGGACAGCAGAGGAGCAGGTCGTGAGAGGGAAGGGAACCGATTCTTTTTCCCGATGAAGTAAGTGCTAATATAATTCAGACAGAAAGTCGTGTAATCCTCCTGCTGAAGAGATGGTTCAAAGGACAACCTGGAAATGCAACGGGAAGTTGTTCTCCCGTTAAGATTAGTTATTTGCAGGTAAATATTCAGACGTCCTTAGGCACCCACCGCGAAGCGTCGGGCATCGTCGCGGCTGCAAAGGTTCCTCCAGGTTGTCACTAGAGGTCACTCTGCACCGCTGGGTCCCTCTCCTTCCTCGGCTGCTTGGACCTCYCTACCAGCACCCCAAGAGGGTCCCGACAGAATGAGTGGTTAAGACASAAGAGCCTTCCAAGTCTAGGTCCCAGCCCCTCTACACACAGGACACTACCCCGCCCTTTACCTCCACATCCGTGCATTAATTCATTATATTCTAGGGATCAGGTATTTGGGGCTTCCTTTGGCCGTGGTTGCCGGTGTTCTGAGCTAGCCACRCGGATCATCTGCGTGCTCTGCCTATCATCTGTTTTACAGTGCTGTGCTGCTCACTTAAACCTATATGGGGATTGATAGTCACAAAAGGACATAGGTTTTTCACTGCTGCACACTGCAGAGAAGATTCTTTTGGCAGCTTGCTCCCCAGYAAGGTTCATGCCAGGATTTATATACCCGGAAAGGTTTTATGAAATGCACAAGACCATTTAAGTAGCTGAGGACAAGAATCAGCTATCCAGCAAGCCGARCAGAAATTTAATGGTCCAAGAGCAAACACCAGGAAGTGAATCCGGTCTCAGGGTCCATCCGTGCTCCTTAGCTCAGGTCTGTGTGCGTTCTGGTGTCTCAGCGTGACACCCCTGTGGCTGCCCTTTCCCTGCTAGCACAAGCACTAGGGCTGTCTCCTAGGATGTGCAGGACCCAGATGCACCCCTTGCAAATCCCTCGACACCTGKGGCTGCTAGATTTGTGAGGCTGGCAAGCCTTCAGGACGCGAAGGCCACCGAGCGTTGCACGGCATACTGAGATACCCCCTGAACCGGGGCCTGGGAGCACGASCAAGCCAGGTGGTTTATGGTCGCATTGTGCAGTCAGGTGGTTAATCATTGTCCCTGGAAACAGGAAACCTCCAAGCCAGACCTGGATCCAATTTGTGTTTCTCTCTTTTATAGCAATTTATTTGTACAAGGAAAAAACACGCTGGTACTTTCTCTCCGGGGCTCACACTTGAACGGCTGCAAAGTCACGCTCGATGGTTGTCGTTCCCTTCCTGATCCAGCACGAGCGAGCAATTCAGGCACCGTGAAACGAATTTAAGCCARAGGATTTGAGCCGGGCTCCAGTGTGAGCCCAGGAGCTCAGTGACCCCCGAGATGTGGGAAGGGGCAGGTTTAGACCCCAGGACAGTGAGCAAGAGCCCAGAGCAGCGATGCCAGCAGAGGCTGCCCAGGCGAGACAGCAGAGGAGCAGCTCGACACGGCTGCAGGGGCACGGGGGAATAACCAAGAGCCCTCCTTGGAGCAGGGCTTGGGAGGGCGCTCGGGGTGCTCGGCTGCCTCCCTCGCGGCGGGGGAGCCCTGCGGCCAGCCCTGCCCGCGGCATCGCGGCACRCACGCACCAGGTGGGAGCTACAGAGCTAAGCTCGCACAGCAGCAGACGTCCAGGCACAAAAAGTAATTACTGAAATTAAAAAACAAACAAATCCAAAACCAAATATCTTTTAATTACCGACAGATCTCATCCAGCAGCTGCCCGGGATTTAGGACCCTAGAGGGGCTGTTGTAGAGTGCTCAGGTTCCCAGGCTCCTCTGCAGACGTGTGTTCACGCAGCGCTTTCCAGAGTCTCTGCATCTGTGCAAAAATGTCCAGCCCAGCTCCACGCCGCTTCTCGACGCCCTGCAAAACCACAGCATGCTCCCAGGTAGCGAGAGCCCAGGGCGGTGCTCAAAGTCTCTGCAGCCTCGACAAAGAAACAGCGGCTTCTCGTTGCAAGCAGCAGAGCCGGCTGCTTCCACCCCGAGYCTGAATCCCGCAACGGGAACTCCTGGTGGGCGGCGAGCCTAGAGGGGTCTGCAAAGCACAGCTGCCACCGAGGGCGACGCAGTTTTGCCTGCACAGAAATAGCAAGTTTGCTCCGCATCTGTATGCGGAGGTGACACAGTGACACAGCTCCCTGCAGAAATGATTTTCTTTCTTTTAAGCAGAGTTGGRCAAATGTTGGAATTTGGCTACAGGAGCAGGGAAGGAGGCAACTGAGTGGGGCTGCAGATACAGTGTTCATATATTCATCCCATGTGCAGTTTTGAGACATCAGTGAACTTGCATTTTGGTAGGAAAACCGGAACTATTCAATATCTGCATCTTTTAAAGGAAGTATCTTGACCTTTCCATTTAAAATTAATGTTCATAATTTAACAGTTAATATTAGCATCATTTTTTTTAAAAAAAAAAACATTTCTAAAAGAAATATAGCCTCACCATAAGAAGTTTCACAGCTTGAAATGATACTTTTTTTTTTTCCCTCGTGCCCTTAAAACTTCCCTCGAGACCAACCCAAGTTATTTCCCATTTCTCTCCTCGGGGCAGTTGCGGGGACGGTCCCTGCCCGTGGCCTCTGGCGCGCGGGGCCGGCGTGCTGCAGGCTCCGGGCTGCCCGCTCCCGACAGCTGGAACGCGGCACGAGCGGGAGCAGCGGCAGCATCCGTGCAGACCCACTGCCTGCGGGATTCCTGTGGGATTCCTGCGGGACACAGACCCTCAGTTTCTGCTGAGCCTGGCGTATCCTGCAGGAAGTCGTTTGAGGTGGCTGCTTTCCCCCACCGCTCCAATACCCCTTTATGAACGGCTCCGATGGCCGGCGGTGCCAGGGGCAGCGCTGCTGCGCAGTGCCCAGGAGGACRCTGGCCCCATCGTGCTGCGGGCGCGTACGGGATCCCCTCCATGGCCCGGAGGAGGCCAGCGACCACAGTGCGGGGTCTCCCGCCTCCCCCTGCCAAGCCCGGCAGGGCAGCCCCTCTCCATGCRGCCGCAGCCCCGTGCCCGCGTTTCTCCCTGCCCTGCACATCCCGCATCCCACCTGGAGACACCAGCCGGGGCTCGGGGCCCTTCCCACTGTTCCTCCTCCGGACAGGCACTCACGGCACCCCTACCCTGTGGGCACCACAACCACRAGCTCTCACCCTCAGGCACTTTCGAGGGACCAGTTCCCAGGAGCGAGCCCCCGAGGGCAGCCCGGATCCCCGAGGAGCATCACGCTCCCGGGAGCGCTCCTGTCCCCGCGTCCTCGCCAGGCGCCCGGCGTGGCGGCACCGCTGCCCGCTCTCAGCAGCGCTGCTCGGCGGGGCCGGCGGGCAGCGTGTCGTGGCGGCCACTGTACACCACCACGCCGGGCGGGTAGTAGGCCAGCTCGGGCTGGGCGGCCGCCGCGGGCGACGGGGCGGCCGCCGGGTGCACCAGGGCGTGCAGGGCCTGCTCCTCGTGCTCGGGCTTGGTGGTGTCRGTGAAGGGGCGCATGGTGGTGAGGGAGGGCGAGGTGATCCTCCAGAGGAGGCTCTTGAGCGCCTTGCGGAACTCCCGGCGCATGAGGCAGTAGAGGACGGGGTTGAGGCAGCTGTTGGAGTGCGCCAGGCACACGCTGATGGGGAAGAGGTACACTTGGGAGAGGAAGTACTCGGTGCTGAAGTGCACCACGTTGAGTTTGATGAGCACACCCCACAGCGTGAGCGCCTGGTTGGGCAGCCAGCACAAGAAGAAAGACAAGACCACGATGGACACGGACTTGGTCACCTTGGAGCGGCGCTTGGTGCTGGGGCCGCTGCAGCTGCTGCCCATGTGCTTGTCGCTGATGAAGCGCACCAGGAGCAGGTAGCACAGGCTGATGACGGCCAGCGGCACCACGAAGCCCAGCAGCACCTTCTGGATGTGGTAGAGCCCCAGCCAGAACTGGGCGTTGCTGCCGCGGCCCTCGGGGAACTTCAGGAGGCAGAGCACGTCGTCGAAGACGGGGGCAGTGGTGGAAAAAATGGCGTGGGGCAGGGAAGCCAGGATGGCTGACACCCAGATGAGCACGCAGAGCCACTTGGCRGAGCAGCAGCCACCCAGCGGGTCCCCGCGCCGCTGGTTCTTCAAGGCGGAAGCCACCGAGCGGTAGCGGGCCACGCTCATGGCAGTGAGGAAGAAGACGCTGGCRTACATGTTCATGGCCGTCACGTAGGAGACGATTTTGCACATGGCCTTGCCGAAGAGCCAGTTGAAGTCCAGAGCGTTCTCCACCGCCCAGAAGGGCAAGGTCAGCACGAACTGGAAGTCGGTCACCGCCAGGCTGGTGACAAAGAGGTTGATGGAGGACTTCCTCCAGCCTTGCTTGCTCTTCATCAGGTAGAGCACCAGCAGGTTGCCCACCAGCCCCAGGGCGCACACCACGGAGTACACCAGGGAGATGACGATGCGCACCACGTCCGAGCTGTCGCCGCCCGCGCCCTCGGCTCGCTCCAGGTTGATGTTGCGCAGGAGCTGCAGGAAGGACACGTTGCTGCGGTTGCCCGTGGCCGGGGCGCCCTCCAGGAAACCCAGGGGCATGTCCCAGAGGTCGCTGTCCGCTGCTCCCTTGGCGCCGACTGAGCAGGGTCCGGGCTCGCAGGGGTCCCCCATTCCGCGGCGGCTCCGCAGCACCCGGAGCGGGGCACGCTCGCGGCGGCGACTGAGGAAGAGGAGGAAGAGGAGCAGGAGGCGGCAGTTGTGGTGGTAGTTGCGGTGGTAGTTGCGGTGGTGGTGGTGGTGGTGGTGGTGGTGGCGGCGGCGGCGGCTCCCGGCGGCTCCCGGCGGGCCCCTCCGGCTGCCTCCGGCTCGGCGGGCGGCGCGGCTGGCGCGGGGCCCGGCCCCGCCGCGCGGTTTTATCCGCCCCGGGGCCGGGGGCCGGCGCGGCGGCGGCGGGGCATGCGCGGAGCTCCCGGGCCCCCCCGCAACCCCCCGCCGCTCCGCCCCGGCGGCTGCACCCGCCGCAGCAGCCCCGGGACCCCCCCSAACCCGCCGCTTTTCCTCCCGAAATCGCCCAGCTCGGGAAAATCCCGACTTCATTCTTACCGCTCCTTTGCGCTCCACTTCGCTCTTCTTGGAAATACATATATATGTGTGTATGTGTATGTACTTATGCGTGTGCGTATATATGTGAAACCATCATTTATACCCATTTTAAATATAAATATGCAATGCATGTGTGTTTCTACTTGCATTTGTGTTTCTACTTGTATTTGCGTGTATATTTGTGCACGTGCGCGCGCGTGTGTATGGACATGTCCCCGAGCAGACACGGGCTCGCTCCAAAACATCCACCCCGCGGCTTCTCCRTGCCGAGCGGGACGCCGGGGACAGCGAGGGACCGACCGCGTCCTTCTGTGCCCCGGGAGACCGGGAGACGGGGGCGCTCTCCGGAGCTCCAGCAGGAAGGGCTGCCCGCCGCGTGCAGTGCTCGCCTGGGGACGAGAGAGGGCAAGAAACGCTGGGGAAACGGGAGCGCGCCCGGGAATCCCGCCCGCGGGCAGCGAACGCACGGACGGAAGCCCAGGCAAAGCGCAAGGTTGGAACGGGAGCCGCGGCAGGGCCGGCGCTCGAGCCASAGCCGAGGGGGCGACGCGCTGGCCGCAAAGCCGCTCCCTGCCCCTTCCCTGTGCCTAGTCCGGACGGCAGCTCAGGAGCAGCAGCCACCTGTAACGGAGCCGCRCAGAGGAGGCGGCAGCATCAGCATCCTCCTCCTCCTCCTCCTCCGGGKWATAAGCAGCAAGGTAAACAGGGGAAACGGGCTTTTCCCAAACTGCGTTGCTTTCCTCCTAGTCCCCTGTCTGAAATTGTTCTTCTTCCTAACATGTTTTAGACACATCCAATAAATGTTGGCCAAAAATAACTTTCCTACAGTTTACTCTGAAAATCCTCATCATTCAGTTCTCTACAGACGTCTTTCAAAGACGAAGGATTGGTGACACCAGTGACTGAACCAGCAGCTATGTGCTGCTTTTATTTATTTATTTATTGGCAAGGGATATGGGGCTTTTAATATGAAAGCCACTTTTCTACCGTAAAGAAGATTTTTATAATATTAAATACATCATTATTTTAAATATAGAAACACTTCAAACAGGAGTCTAATTCCAAATGAATTTTTGTAGCAGTAAAAGGGTTTTTAATCTTTTTTTTTCTTTCTATTCAACATACCGAAGCAAAGAAGAATAGAGAAGGTCTTAAATAGACTTAATTGAAAAGAGTCATTGATATGTGGCAGCACTGATGGACTTGAAATTATGCTCAAATGTTGCATTTTCTCCAGAGAATACTGCTTTGKGAATAACTCTTTGTATGGCATTTTCATCACTGCTAAACTTCATGGGAAACAGACACATTCTCCAGAAAGTACGACCAAAATGCAGCTTTAAATTGTAATGAAGGATGTAGTTTAGCCACATTCRTGTCCTCTCTTCACTTACCTTCGAGGAACATCATGGAGRAAACACTTTTGTGGCACAAATATCCCTGAAAAGGTAATTTCAAAGTGACCCATTGCTCCAGAAACATGCTTTAAAAATGTCTGCATGCACAACAAGGCTAGATGGGCTTTACATTGTATATAATCAGAGAACAAAATTAACATTTTTTTCTGAATTAGCTGGCGAATTACAAGCAAAGACCCACAGGTTAGGGTTAGGGTTAGAGTTAGGGTTAGGGCAGTGACAGGAATTAGCAGAAATGTGAACGTGAGCCCTCCAGAAGTGCCATGTAATGAAGTCCCTGCCCCCTTCAGAGGTGGGCTCGTTCTGCTGCTGCTCCGTGAACCTGCTCACGGACTGCAATGTGAGCAAGCCGCTTTGGCACGAGCCGCCTGCAAACGCCTTCAAGCACAGGAGACGGCAAACTCTGAAGGAGAATCAGGGAATTACACACACACAAAGTACTCACAAACTACCATCCAAACAGGGGRAAAAAAAGAAAAAAAAGGTAGCTCTGCAACAATTGCTCAGCAGAYCCTACACGCAGTCTCTGGGGCTGGGGGCTGGACAGTGTTTGCCCTTGCGTGTGACAGAAGGGGATGGGTTGTCCTTGGAGGTATCTTCTCTACCCGCAGGAGGAGGAGCCAGGCAAGCCCATAGGAGACGCCTTGCCCATCTCTGAACCTCGGCCACAGAACCCTGGGGAGGCAGGATTTTCTTCACTATCTTAAGCTGGGGTCCATCCTGCGGTGACTCCTCACTGCAGAATCGCAGAATTTATGTTGCAATTTCTCAGTGACCTGACCGTCATCTTTCCTGACTCTTTGCATATATTTACATAATGCGAATCCCAGCATACACAGTTATTGTACCACTGAACTGCCGGTTATATAGCTTGATCATATTTCATGCTTTTTTTTTTATTTCCTTCCAATACACATATAGCACTGTCTGTCTTGAGTTACAATCACTGACCTGCCAGTGCAATACCTTCACTGTCACTAGAACACAGCTGAAGTGGCTGTACGTTCCTTTTTCTATTACAATTGAGGCTAAATTATTACAAAAAACAATGAAACAAACAAAAAGTGACATTCACAAAAAGCTCCAAGACCTGGGGTTAAACCTCCTTCAGAGCAAGAAACCACCAACCAATTCCTTATCGTACGATTTTCACAATTCCTCGTGCATGACTAAACCAGTTTAATATACACTTTGCAACAGCCCACACGGGCTCTCTGAAGTCAGGTCTATACCGGGAAGACAGCKCCATTAATTTTGCTGGCTTAAATAGCCTGTATGTCCTCAGAGCAGGAAGGAATTTCAGCTTGTGCCACTGCTGCACATTGTCATGACGGTGTCAGCCYGAGCCAAAGCACCCCTTAAACGGGGTCCTCTTGTCCCCCCGGGTATTTCCTCACACGAGACCCAGTGATTCACTTCTTTTGTATATGTGGATGTTGGCCCAAAGCCCAGGGAATTATAGATGTTTGGAATCAGATTCCCACAGCTCTCTCTCTCTCTATTCTGCAGGCTTTTGCTTCTATAACTTTCTGGCTATAAAGAARTCAAAACAAAAATGCAAATTCCCACAAAACCTCTCAAGTTCCTCAAACCTCCATCATTTCCTGATTTTTTTTTCCTTCTCTCATACAGCACTCTTGAAGAAGAGATGACAGAGAYGGAAACAGGCAGGAGCAGCATGTTGAGAGGGTTAGTCCAGAGAAAGCACACTGCATTCCCAGAAGGCGGCAGAAGGAAAAATATATCGTGCTTCATGAGAATAATGGGCAATGGGAATCTACTCCTGCTGAGGAAGGAATCACGATGGATTTTCCTGCACAAATATTACTTGCCTCACACCAGACATGGTTTGCCACGCCAGTGCTTYGTCCATGTGTGCCCCTACCTAGCTCGAACTTCCACTCCCTCCTTTCCAATGCTCCGAGCCTTTTCTGCTCATTTTATTTCCCTTTTCCATTCTACAGTTTTTTTGCAGACACCTCCTCCCTATTCTCAAATTTAATTACTTTAAAATACTTATGGCTATTTGTGAAGCTTGCTTTGGGGCTGTAGCGATAAAGAAGCCAGACAGGTATTAACATCCCATGCTACAAAACACCAGATACTAACACCAAGGATGATATTGGACTGTTCAAAGAACAGTGCTGATGGATGGGATGTCAGGTACTTGTTGCTCTATTATGAAGATCACACGATTCACAGGCAGAACACGCTGACAGTTCTACCAAAATGGTTATCTAGCACGAACAATTCTTCATGAGGGTTACTGGGTATCCAAAGTTAGCCAAAATCACCCTCTTTTGTGTAGCCGGAGCCTCTCCATCAAGTAGGGAACAGGCCACGGTGACTCACCCACCAAACGCTTGTGCTGCTGTAAACACGTTTGGTTCCCRGGACTCTTCCCGGGCCCTAGCCTGTGAGCACTCACACTGGCCGTTTTCCTGGGAAATGGTGGGATTTGCGAACTCTTTGCAGCTGTTCAGGAGCTTGGAGCTCGTGTTTCTTGGSCAGTTAGACAGCTGGACCATGACGGATACTTACCCTTGGCACCAGGAGAAGACTGGCAGTGCCAGCACGCGCAGCAGGACGCGCACGGSTCCAAGCAGCGCGTGGGGCGCTCAGTCTCGGGCACCGGGGCGCCCCTGAGGCAGCGCGGTGCAACCAGCACCGGCTGCAGGCAGGGACCTCCTGAACACACTGAGACGAGGAGTGCCAGGAGCACCCGAGGTTGCCCTCCCTTGGCGCAGGGGCCGAAGCTCCGCGCGGAGCCGGCCCGGGAGCGCCGAAACGCGCGGGGTGCCGGGGCCGCGGGACCGCCCCGCCCGCCCGGCGCGCGCGGCG
>PTEX01000008.1:958236-1165620 GCA_003342815.1 Eudromia elegans | reverse complement strand
CTGGGCGCCATGCGGCCGCGCGGCTGAGGCTGCGCGCCATGCCGAGCGCGGGCTGGGCCCTCTGCGCGTGGCTCCACGTCCTGCGCGTCCAGGCGCTGTGCGCGGCGCCGCCGCCCCAGCCCGGCGAGCGGCAAGGTCAGTGTCCCCCCCCTTGCCCCCGCGCGCCCCGGCTCCGCGTGGCCCCTCGCGCGGGGCAGCTCCGTCCTGCGCCCGGCGCTGCCTCCCCGAACGGCGGCGTCGCCTCCGTGGAGCCGGGCACGTTTAGCGCGGGGGGCGCCGGTGCTGCCGGGGCGCGCAGGGAGCCGGGGGGTGCTCGTGGGGACCGTGCCCGGTGCTCGTCGCCCTCAGCCGGGCACCTGGCCGCCGTGCTGCCGGCCGAGGATTGCTGGCGCTGCTTGTGCGAGGAAAAGGAGCCTAGAAATGAGGGAAAGCTGCTCCTGGCSGGCTGTGCCTGGGGTGGGAGAGCTGAGTGCACAGGAGGAAGTTTTGCAGAAGCCCTTCCAGATCTGATCGGCTCCGGCGCTGTCAGAGGGAGGGCTGAGCAGAGAGCAGTGCAGTCTGCTCTGMGCCTCCGGGCTCGCGAGGAGGTGAAGAGGTGGAATAACCGCCCGCGGAGCCATGCGTTATCCCGGAGCCGGGCGCGTAACGCGAGCGACAAGAACGAGCGCGCAGCGGGACTGGGAGAGGAGGAGGGAGCTCCGGGCAGGGAGCGAGTGCTCCCGGTGCGTGTGCCGGGCATCCGAGACGGACCCACAAGGGATTCCACTTCCTAGGCACTGAAATCCAGGGCTGCCCAAGAGAAGGCTTTGTGTGAGGGCACAGGTCCAAAGTTGTGTTTATTTATTGGTAACGGTAAGAGTCAGGAGTGGAGCCTGTGTCGTGCATAACTGAAGTGACTCCTCAGTGATGTGTTCAGGGAGCATCTGCAGCGCGCGYGGCTCGTCGGACACTGCGGAATACTCTGGCTGTGTGTGCAGGGCCTRTTGGGATGACTGTTCCCCGGGATGGGTCCTCTCAGCTTGGGGGGGTGGAGGAGTTGGAAGGCCTGGGAATGGAGCCTTCCTCAAACCRGGAACACGCTTCCTCCAGGGATAAGCATTGCTATTGGTTGCCCYGAGGAATCGTTTGAAAGGGAGCCAGAAGGTCTGAGAGGCAGATGTGGGAGACCTGAAGATGAAGCAGTGGCAAATGATGGTGTCACATTTTGAAGGAACTTTGTCTACAGATGAAAAGTGTGTTTCCTATCTAAAAGAAATCGTGCATTTCCCCATACACGTGGCAGATTGTGAGTGTCTTTATTCTGACCTAGTCACTTGGTGTGCAGCAGTTCTACGTACCAGCTGTGCTCTGTCGCTTGTTGCAGTTTGAATCCACACAGGAGCAGAGCAGGCAGCGGTGGCGTTCACTTTTACCAGATGTTTGGCATAGTACAGAATTAGCGGGGTCYGTGGGGAAAGTTTCTCAAAAAAATTTTTGGACGCCTTAAGTAAGCCCTAAGGACCTGCTCCTTGCTCTTGAACCTTACTTGCGTGTGCAGAAGGGACTGTTATTCCAAGGCAGCGTAGTGCCCTGAACATGCTCTGYCTGATTCTTTGCTTTGGTCCTGCTCGCGATGCAGGCACGAGCTGGTGCTCAAGCTGCAGCTGGGGGAAGATGAAGCGTTCCCGGGATGGACACTGCACAAGTCTCCCGAGAAAGTCTTCCCCTTCCTGGCCTGCACTGCCGAGCGGTGCTGGCTATGTGCTCTGCTCAGGACTTCTCGCTTTGGAGAGCGCTATGCATGGCCAAGGAGAACACTGGTGCTGCTCTTAGGGATGGGGAGATCTGGAGAACAGCTCCTCGGTCACCTCCACCRTATCTACTGACTGGAGATCCGGGCACTATCTCTGGGCAATAACACCGTTCAGAGGAATAGATAGCCAAGAGTTGTACAGGAAATTGGGATAAACTTCAGCTACTTCAGCAAAGAAGTTTCCTAGCTTCTCCTGTCTGTTTCTGTCTTCTACTCCATTGCTTGTCTTCACACTCTGTCCTTCTTGGTTGTGGTAAAGGTCTGATGCAAAGGGAATGCCACAACATGCAAGGTGGTGGCCTTTTCAAAAGGATCATCTCTGATGGCATTTAAAGATTGTTTTGATTTGCTGGCACACAAAGCATTAAGGGTGTGGGGCAGAAGAAATGGCAAGTATTATAGGTACCCATAGTGTTTGAGTATGAACTAATTACTAYTGCAGAAAACTTGAGGGAGTCAATRTTGAAGAATACCACCCTTGTTGCACACTKTGGATTGCACGTATCAAGTTCAGTGCTGTTCAATGCTGCATTCGATGCCTGTTTTCTTTCCTAGAAGAGCAGCAGGATATCATCCAAATTGTGCCTCCTGCCTTCTAGTCTCTCTCTTCTGCAGCTGGAAGGATAAAATAATGCCAGTCTTAACACAGAGCTTAGTCAGCTGTGTGAACGCTGACAGGATTGCCTTTGCTGAACGCTAAGCAACAGTCTAGACATCAGTGATACTGATTATCTGTGGAGTATCTTTAGCCATATCTTGTTAGACTTTGTTGTGTTGTTATCTTATTCCCTCCGGTCTTTTGCAGACTTTTAAATAATAAAATTCTGCGGTTATATTACTGTCTACTATATTCTAGCATAATTCCCCTCTCCAGTTACTGGCTTTCAAAAATGCGTATTTAAAGGGTGGATGGGAGAAGATAGGTTCTCTCCTTTGGATAATCTTGTTAACAGAAGATTTTTAGAAAGTTTTTTTTTCTTACAACTAATGATGTCTATCTTGCCTTAGCCACTACATAATAACGAGTGTACTGGTGAACCAAAAAACTGCCTTGAATAATTTGGAGTCCAAAACCACAAGTCTTGTGTGGAGCTTGTCAAATAAACCACAAAAGTTAAGTACAAGACATAATGCAGGATCAAATCCTACAGCAACAGGAAAACAAAACCAGTTGCCCTTCAGGGCTTTAATTGGAGCATTGCATGAGTTGTGCTGTGAGGTGGGAGGGCCTGACCTGCAGAACTCTTTCTAACCCTATCTTTGTCCCCTCACAATATGGAGGATATGGGAGGAAAACCCTCAAGTCTGAAAACTTTGACTTCTGCAGATCAGCCACATTTTTGGGTATTCCTCCTCTCTTCCCTATGATCTGCTTCTCTCTGGAGCAGGGAGGATCCCTTCCTGTAGCTCCAGGGGCTAGAGGGCCAGGCAGGGGCTGTCATCAGGGTCCCTAAAAGCCAGGCAAGAAGGCCCAGACTGAGTCCCCAACACGAGCCCTCATGTACAGGAGCAGGAGGGATACACCATGTGTCCAGATTAGCAGCCATGGGGAGGTCTCCAGCTGGGGTCATTTACAGGCACCAAGCCCCAGCTGCAGCCTATCCTGCAAAAGCCCCCAGTCCCTGCAGGCCTGCTGGGACTCAGGCACTCATTTAATGGGAGTGCAGCAAATTGCTACTGGGATAAAGGTGCCATTGAAACCAGGTTGTTTATGTAATTTTTCTATACGTGCTAGGAAATTTTTTAGATTGGGAGTGTTCCAGTGCATGTGTCTCAAGTGTCCATAGGTTTAGGAATACTTAGGAGCACCTGTGTCTCATACAGCAGCTAATGTAGCTCCTCTGTGCTCCCCTCTTCTGATGGGGATCAGCTGGGACACATCTATTTAAGCATCATTGAAGGCATGTGGGTTTAAAGTTGCACTCTGGAGGGAGGGAGACTTCTTGGTGGGGAGGTGGGAACCCACTGCTCTTCCAGCTCCAGGAATGGAGAAATTGTTTCAGAAGTTCATGAAGTGCATGAATTGCTTCACTAACCAACTTAGTTGATAAATGAGGCCTAAGTGGCTGGGATTTTAGGAAGGAAGACTTTTCTTGAGGGAAGGTCAGACTGGAATGATGTGCATCCTCACAACTTCTTTTTTGATGGAACACATTCAGACTGGTTTCATGGGTTGAAGTCAAACCTGCTGATWGAAGATCAAGCTCATAAGGAATGAGTGTTAAGGTAGTGTGATTTATGAGGATTTATCTTATTTCCTTGGGGCTCTTGAGTCTTGCACTTTTGAGTAAAGCTTTGAGTGCTTTTTTTTTTTTTTATTTATTTATTTTTATTTATTTATTTCTTAAGTGACAGTACTAGTGGTGCCTTGTTCCCCTAATAGATTACGATTACTTCCCCTGCTAGGCTCTGATAAGGTATCTAATCTTACCTTCATGGGARCTTGTTATCCATAGTCATATGATTACTTTACTTTTCCTGTTGAAGCCTTTCTTGCTTGGAAGAAATCTGCTCCTTGCTGCASTCTGCTATAGCTGGGTGCTGCCAGTTGTGCTATAGCTGYTGCCTCATGTAATGAAKGTGGGTTTAGTTTCTTTCTTTGCTCTTCTATATGTATTTRTAAGGTTCTGTTTCCTGCTTCAGGTGGCCCGTTTTGCAGGACTCATCTCYTTGATGAGARCTTARCCAAGAATATTGGGGACTGTAGCTGGATAGGGTTTGCAGTAGGCATGGGAGTGGAGGGAGGTGAGAATCAATGCTTTATTTGGGAGGAAACAATGTTTGGGAAGAAAAACCTTTATGTTTTAAAGGAAGTGCTATGACATCTTTTATATATATATAAAAATAAACAGTGTTCTATATGTTTGTTGAACAGCAGTCGTGTTTTGACCTGCCACTGTTCTGGTAGGATGGTGTGGTGAACTTCCCTCACTCCCAAGTCTCCTTTTAAGCGACGCAAGCTTTGACAAGGCTAGAACTTACCCAGCTGTGCTCCTTTTTGTTTCCCTCTGCTTCTCCCAGAGCAATTTATCAAGACACTGCAAGAATACCACGTGGTYGAACCGTCACGAGTTGATGCGAGTGGGCGTTTTCTCTCTTTTAACTTAAGCCATCGTATCTCGAATGCAAGGAAGAAGAGAGACCTCGGCAAAAAGGAAAGCGTGGTRTATTACAAAATTCTCCATGAGGAGAAGGATCTGTTTTTTAACCTGACTGTCCACACGGGATTTGTTTCCCCTAACTACGTAGTGGAAAGGAGACGTGGTGACTACGCTAGCGCGAAGATCGCGACTCGCTCGGGAGTTCCWTGCCACTTCATTGGCACGGTGTTGCAGCCGGATTCGGGGAGCGGGACGGCTGCAGTCAGCACTTGCAATGGCCTGGTAAGTGACTGTGATGTTTTTCTAGACTTCTGCACTAACTTTCATCTCCTTAGAGCTGAGCTAGATCATTTGTATATGAACATGTGCTTTAAGAAGCGCGATGGGATATCTGGCTGATAAAACACTCTGAAAGTGTCAGGCTAAGACTGTGGGTATAATCTGGATTTTTGAAAGACAGCAAGATGAATGACCTCAGAAAGTGTGCGGATCAGTGCAGTGACCCCCTTGGGCCACCACACCTCCCTGCGCAGGCCAGGGAATGAGTTCACTCTTGAGCCTGAACTCAGCATCAAGCTGAACACCTGGAATCTGTGTTACTTTCCCACCAGCTGGTCCATGTGTAAGGCAGTGTGTCAAGACAATGTGTAAACTTCTTGTGAGGAATGCGAAGCTTTGGAAAAATCCATAGGCTCCTGAAATAACCTGACCATGTGTGAAGAGCAATATGAAGACAGGTCTGCTGTAGATAAAGTGGGAAACTTTGGAATATCGTGTGAGTGCTGAAAACCTTTTGGCATATTGCCTGGGTTACGTGAGATGACTGATGGGGAATTGATGCTTTGAAGATTAGGGATCTGCACACTACTTTGGTTTCTGGTAGGGACCAGGTTATTAAAGCTTCTCTGAAATCGGGGATGGGCGGTGATAGGAAGGTGCTGTAGTGCTCCAAATAGCTCCTTTGGCTGATTTGTCATGTGCTTGGCCAGAGCACCTTTGTTAGGATTCATGAAGTGAGAAAATGGAAATGAAATGTTGGATGATGATTATACTTTAATATAGACTGCGAGAAGGATTTAAAAAAAAAAAAAAAATTCACCCCAAATTGTTAGAAATTTTGTCTGGTAAAAATGCTTCCCAAGTGACACTTCCAYTTGGGCTTCAGAATTTTGAATTTTAGGTTGGATTTTATTTTAGAGATCTTTGAAATATTATTTGCTTGAACACATCTATATTGTTTGTTCTTTTTGATAAAATATTTTATCAGAAAAATACATTGATTTTTTTTCTCAAAAAATCAGAAGTTTAAAAACACTCATGTATTAATGCAGGTCACAGTTGCAGCTGACTTGGGGGGAAGAGGTTTAATGGGGCTCTTTCAAGTCTAAAAGTTGTAGAGAGGAGGTGAAGATAGAGCCTGAGTCYCTGCCCTGAAGAGGGTGCAGTAGGAGCTGGGTTGGAGTCTCTGAGGGCTGGGGAAGGTGGCTCAGCTTGCCTTTCCTCTGGAAGGTCCCCAAAGAYCCACTGTGACACGAAAACATTTGTTAATGCCTAATAGGCTTTTGGCAGCATTGAGAAATGGAATCCAGATATCAGGATGCTTTGAACCAATTTGTGGTGTTCTGGTGTGGCCTGAGATAATGGTTATTTATTGCCATCCTGGAAATGCCCTTTTTATTTACTTTTTTTTTAGTTTCTATGCCCTTCAGTACTATGTCTTGTTCGTAGGCTGTGTTTGTATTTCTCTATAAAATTACATTTCCTGTTTATCTTCCTGAGGAAGAGAAGGAGAACTGAGAATGGATAAGCACTATAGGATTATCAAAAATTACTTGGGATATTAAAAAGAAGTTGAGGAGAAATTCATCTACAGGAGATGAAATCTAAACAATATGTTTTAAAAAAACCCCATGAGTTGCTCAGAGAAGTGATGGAGTCTCCTTCTCTGGAGATCTTCCAAACCTGCCTAGATGCTACCCTGTGCTCTAGGGGTCCCTGCTGGAGCAGGAGGATTGGACTAGAGATGATCTCTAGAGGTCCCTTCTGACCTCAACCWTTCAGTGAGTTTGTAAGGATCTCGAACTGAGATGGATGGAAGAGAAAGATGGAAACTGTGTGGAAAGCGTAGCTGACCACGGTCAACTACCAAGAGCATCGCTGGGCAGCAGTGGTCACTCTACAGGCCTCAACTGTGAGKGCTTGTGTCAAGACTGGATGCTGTGTAGGAGTTCCTGTAAGTAGTCAGATGTTGAAAGCTCACCTGGTGCTGATGTTCTGCTCAGGCCTCATAAGCAATTGAGCAAGTAAGAATTAATATCTTAGCCTTCATGAGCAGGTAGTGGTCATGGTGATGCCCCTTCTTGGACTGCTCTAGATATGTAAGAGTAGAATAAGGATGAGTYGTGGGGGTTTGTCTTGTTGTGAAGCTCTAACCTAGCACTGATGGAAGACATTGAAATGGACTTTCATCTCCCTTGTGTTTTTGCTTTTAAAATATATCCCTGCTTCCCTCCATTACCGTTGTGGGCACTGCTCTTTCATGTAACAATGGTATCGCACTTACTGTTCATTTTATTCATGACATTTTTTGGGAATCAGAAATGGGCATTTACCCAATTTGTTTTTATCCTCCATAAATCAAGTGGACAGAGATAGAACAGCTGTTGCTGAGGAGACGCAGTTTCCAGGGGACATCTGTTTGACTGAAAGGTATTTACAGATGGCTGAAAAAGAGAAGCAGCACTCT
Organism: Eudromia elegans; assembly: GCA_003342815.1. NCBI lineage: Eukaryota > Metazoa > Chordata > Aves > Tinamiformes > Tinamidae > Eudromia > Eudromia elegans. Next base: position 1,157,981 of record PTEX01000008.1, on the reverse strand, counting down.
CAAAATGTGAGAAACAACTTTCTGCTTGATGGCTGTCAGTGTTTCTGCAAGCCAACAGGATGGTGTTTTGCCATCTGACTTAGGGTTTAGGTATCTTGGGGGGGAAAAAAAACGGTCTGACACTTTACCAATTTCAATTCCTTTGTATTTGTGCATTCCTAAAATAGTCTGTAAGGCCAGAAAAAGGGAGGCCATTGTGTGAGGTTTCCATTTTTTGGTTTAAATATATCTTGATTTTTTTTTTTGTGATGTGTTTTTACACAAAATGTTTGGGAATTCATGACTTTAGGAGGAGCCCCAAAGGAAAGGTCACCAGTGGAGCACTAGAAATGAGTTGAAAGTTGTACTTGAGAATGAATGTCCAGTCTTTTAGATATAGGAAATTTTCCAAATGGAAGTAAATGGAGGGAAATGTTTTAGTTCTTGTCTGTCAGTGGAAATATTTGGATTTGCTCTAAACAGACTGCCAAGACAAACTTCTGATAATGCTTTACACTACTATAGTTTCAGCAGAAGTTTGCAGTGAGTGTTTGTGTGTGAGTTCTCAGTTGTGCATTATCCTTGTGTGGCAGCAGCAGCAGTGTCGAACATCCCCAAAATAGCCCTGGGAAGGGGCAGGAAAGCAGAATGATTACCCCGYATGTATGCACCGAGTTCCTCTGTAGTGTAACTGTTTGCCTTATTGCAGGCAGCACCATTTCATGAAAATGAAGAACAATCTCTGRTGCTTATGTGAGACCACGTGTATTTTTAGTCATAACCATATAAGTGAAAAGTCCATTAGTGTGGTTTTTTTCTTGCAAGCTTGCCTCAGTTTTGAGGAACTCAGTGTTTTCTCTGCTCCCATCATACAGAAAGGATGAGATGCCACTCAATGAGATGCCAATGAGATGTCATTTTGTCACCTTATGATCTCTCCCGGGTGAAACTGTTCAGCAGAGGTACAGGGTCCTGTGTGCCCAGGGAGTGACCTAATGCTGCTGTTCTCTGGTTCCCCTCCTGCAGGGGCAGAAAGCCTGTGTCAGTGTGTCAGGCTACCTGGTGTTTTCCTTAGGCAATATTTAGGGATAGAGAATTGTTTCCTCTAAACAGCTTTATAATAAGGAAGCAAGGTAATGGAAAGATAGAACATGTACTAAGCTTATATATTCCCTGATAGGGATTCTTGTCTGCTTTTGTATCTTCCAGTTTGTTAACCTGTTGTGAAAAGGTGTAATCGGAGCCCTGCAGAGCTGCTATAGCCCAGAGCCATGACCCTGCCTCTCCCTGATGGATTTACCTGCGCTTGGGTCTTTGAGTGATTTCTAGTTTGTGTTCTGATGAGGATTTGCTTTTAATGTTCAGGATTTCTTGAATAACACTTCTGTTGCGTATCTAAATCGGCATTTTCAGACTCTGGCTTTAACTTTTTTCCCTTCTTGTGTCGAGCCTGGTAAGGCATAGCATCGTATACCTTAATTATTAGTTATGATRTTACTGAAATTGACTTTCTCTGTAAACATAATACTCATGTAAACAGAAAAGGAAATTGAGAAATTGAGTGTCTGGATTGACTGATTCTGTAATATGATAATTTAAGGGAACCTTTCAGGATGGTTGCTACAGTTTCATAAAGCAAATTGATTGTGATAATTTGGTAATGAGGCATTTTCTCTCTCTGAAGCTCAACTGTTTCTCTGCTTCTAACTAAGTCTTTGTCATAAGCCTAAGTTTTGTCATCCTTGTAGTATTTTTGAAATCTGTGYGACTAACAATTATTTCTCTTCAAATGGAAGCAGTTTTCCATTTTTCACAAATGAAAAAGTATTTGACACTGAAGAAATACAGTTAAAGGTTATGCTTTTCTTCAAGTTGCCTTTATGACYATGGGAAACTAAATTCAGCTCTCTTCCCTCATATGGACCCTTATAGCCTCAGAATACCTTTCAAAAGTCTTCTGGTTTGATGTCTATTTTAAGATATGCTAATGATAAAGAATTACATATACYGCTATTGCGGTACCATTGCAGTGGACTCTATTCTGGGATCAGGTGTATGCAGAAACACATGCATCTTTCTTCACAGATCTCCCCACTAACCATTCTTGTTATCTCTTCTACAGCAAACAGTACCGAGTCAAGTTTTTCAAATTCTCCTATGTTTTACAGCTTTGCTTGAAAACATATTTTGTTAGTAATTGTGAAGTTAGGAGTCAGCCTCTTATGGCAATGTAAGGAGAAAAGTTGTGTTGCTTGGAAACACCCTTTTTTTCTACTCTGTTTATGGGTAAAATCTTGGAGAAGTTAAACTGATTTCTTTTTACAACCTTGAAGGGAGTGAGTTTCTGGATTCCTTGTCTGCAATAGCTCTGCCTTATAGAAACTGGTGGATCCTGCCCGCAGTTGGTAGCACAGCAGACAGGTCTCTCTGCCAGTGGACTCCTCTGTTCAGACCAAAGTATTTTGGTTTGTCCGGTTAGCAACGATCTGTTGGAGGCAAAATGTCGGACGTAAGGAGCCTGTGAAATGCCRGAGGGAAAAGAGACTGTCTCTCTGGGGTTGGGAATTCCTCCATGCTTGGATATAATAGAGCCTCCAAAGTTTAAATGCTGTGATTTGGCTTTTTTGCCTTTTTCTCTCCTATGTAAGAAGGAAAGAGCTGTTACTAACTCTTAGAGCATGTTAGTGCTCTGYGTTTCCTTAGGCAGTAGTGTGGAAAATGCTCTAAGGAGAAAAATTTACACTGTAAGTCAACTAGTGCATTCTGTTGTCTTTTTTCTCATGTTTTGCCTCTTTTCTATAAAATAATGAATATCTTGATAGTTTCCTTGCTTGACTAGTGCTTTTTAATTCTCTTGAAGACAGATTTTGGAGACTGATCATTCAAACCCAGCCTGGTATTTGCTGCAATACTTTACTTCAAAGCCTCTCCTTTTTCTCATGTTTTAAAGCCCAACTTCACCCATCTGCCAGCTCCCTTCCCCCTCATCTTTTGTCTGCAAAATGCTCTAATTGACAGGTCAAATAAAATCTCATCAGTGATCTCAGTCCATGAGAATCCGGCTGTGTCTGTTGTTGCCGGTCTTGGCCTTGTCACCTTTGACCAATGTAAAGCTGTTAACCCAGAAGTTGGGTTTCGACACAGTTTTCACTGTGGAGTTGATATTCGCATTACAGTGGAAGTGTAATTAATGGGTAGGTTAAAATAAGGGTTAAAGTAGTTGCCAATTTGAATGGTATGTCCAGGATTGGGATGCCTTGCTCTTTCAAGGTCTAGCTCTGTGAGCCTTTGGGGAGATGGGGAAGGCAGATGTCCTCCTATAGCTTTAAGAAACATTATTCTCTTGTTTGAATCTGTCTGCTTATTTGCTAGTTACTTTGAAATGTTGCTCTGAAACAGCGATCTAGTCATGTTTTTAGCTTTAAGTCCTTAAAACTATCAGAAGATTCATTATTTCTGAGATGATGCTTGGGAACACTTTTCATTGTTTAAATCTATCTTAAAAACAAACACACACTTCTTATTGGCTTGAGGGAATTGAGACCCCACTATGAAAGTACTTAGAAGTTAGATGAAGATATAATCTATATTTGATTGCTTAAGAATGTGAGACTTTTAAGACAGCCTGTTTCTGCTATTTCTAGGGTTTCTGGAATTTGTTGACAGAATTCAACCAAATCTGAAAGGAATGGAGATATCAAAGACCCTAAAATCTTACAAACTTTGCAGGTGAAGTAGCGAACTTGTGATCAATCCAGTGACCAATCAACCTAAGCAAACTGGTCTGTAAGAAAACCCAGCTAGGGATGTTGGAGAACTGCTTTTAGGGAAGAAAGGGAGCTTTTGTGGGGAAGGGATTTTGCTGGAGACGCTTTGCTATAGTTCTGCTGTTAAAACTCTTTYATTCCATAATCTGTTTTCATGATGCTGTGATAAAGGGTCCAACTTGAGAGTTAACAATATTATCAATCAAGGAAAACAGTTATCTGCTGTACCTGCTGCCTGTTGCTGCGTGTGCTTTGTACATTGTTAGTGATGAGCAAGAGAAGGGAAGAACTGAAGCTATCTTCTCAGTCAATGATGCATATAATGTGACATTAATAGGGATAGATCTCACTGATTACATGCCTTATTTCCTATTTTTTAAAAGTCTGTTCCTCTGTTCTCACAGATGTATGATCACAAGATGTTAAGGGGCTGGATGACAGTGAGTGATGTAGACAAAAGGCCAAAAGATGATGGTTTTGCTGCTTGTGTTTAGAGGAAACGTGGGCTGATGGCATCTTCAACTGCTCTGTGGGCTGAGAAAKGAGATTTTTGTCTTCTCAGTCCGTTTTTTAGAGATGATCGGTGTTGGCCCTTGTGCAGGGTAAGCATTGAATGCTGTAGCTGTAGAGAAACAGCAGTGAGCTGGAACCAGAGGTTTGCTTTGCCTCTGGAGGGTGCTGATGTTGGGCTCTTTCACATTTTGCTTGATTCTTACAGTCTTGTACTTCTGTACATTACAGGGTGTTAGTCTTATAACAGATCTGAATCTGCAAAAAGTTGCCTTTGTTATGTGTATTGAAGACATCAGTGCTGTCATATGTGCTAGGTGTTATCAAGGCATGCTGGATATATTGGGTTCCTCTAGAAACTGAGACCCAAGGGTTTTCTATAGTAATTTTAGTAATTGCAGAAGAAATCTGTAATCTAAACTGGGGGTACTTCAGTGAGTTACTTTCTCTGTCTCCAGGGCCTGTTTTGCAGCATGGGCACCAGTTGCATAAAGGTAGGTAGCTCTGGAGAAAGACTGATATGAAGTTGTGAGCTTTAAAGCAAACAGCCCACTCTGGCTAAGCAGTGATGGGGGTTAAACACATCCATTGTGCATTCCACCTGCCCAATGTTTGCATGACAAAACAGTCCCTAGTGAATCCACCTGGGTCTGTTGCTGCACAAAAATCTGAAGCATAGCTCTAAACCCATTGCATATTTTGTAATTCAACATTGAAGCTCATGCAGTYGCTGTTTAATTTTTTTATTCAAAATCTGCTATTTGTAATTTTTAATGTATATATTTGAAACAGAACAGGCTCTAAACACTTGGTCTGAATTGGAGTATTTAGTAAGCGATATGAACTTTTCCTTATAATAAACCAGGGATGGACCAAGTCTGTTCAAGACCATAGGAAAAAGGCTCCATCTTGAGCAGAGCCTATCTCTGGCAGTGATGTTAAATAAATACCTAGGTGTTAAATATCTAGGGGCAAATAAGAACAGGATAGGTTGGATGGCTTGATATGCATGTGATCTTTTTTTTTTTTTTTTTTGAGCCTCTCTTAAATGTGGCCAAGCAAGTCCATGATCTGGTGCTAGAAACATGAACAGTGAATTTCAACAATTAAAAGTGGATTTTGACCTCATTCTGCCTCTTCTATTTTGTTTTTGTTTGTTTTTAATTTCCTATTAGCTTCAATTGATGTCTTCCGAGATTATTGCCTTAGCAGAGAAAATGGGTAGTGAAGTGTTGATCACAGCTCTTGAGTTGGATTATTCAGTGACGTAGTCTGTTYTGTTGTCTCTGTTTCCTGATAATTCTCAGGACTTGATAAAGCTTCTTTTTTGACAGCTGCTGAGATGGGCAGCTTTAGTTTAATTTGTTTTTTCCATGTAAATGTCAGCTCCGGTTCTTCTTTATATGCAGTAACAGCCAGGTGAGAGCCCATCACTTAATGTACAAAGACTAGGATTATTCCTCTATCTTCCACCCTTCCTTTGGTTGCATCTGTTTTCATCAATCTACACCATATTGCATCTTACTAAAGTTCATCAGATTTTACTCTCCTTGACTCTCCTGAAAGACTTTATGCCCCTAACAGATTTTCTTGCTTTTTTGCTGAGCCCTCTCAATGAATTGTCACACAAATGTGTGTGATCTCCCATGCAGTTGGGCTTGTGTCCGGCTGCTGGTGGTTATAGGATTATTTGGGGACTTGAGTTGTCTGGGTTGTCTTGGCTGTCCCTCCTGGTTCAGCTTGTCTTAGGTTTTAGCACACTAGAAAGAAGATCCCTATCACAGGATACTATGAAATGAAAAAAAGTATAACCTGTTTAAAAGACTCCAAAGTATTTTAATTCAAAATATAATCACAAGGGAAGCTTTCAAGAAGAAAATGTCCATCTAAGATGGCTTTGCAGCATCATTACGTGGCTGTAGCTCTGGAGCTTGTTTGATCTTAATAGTTGAAGCATAGTTTTTTCTTCATTTCTGTTACCTTTGGTTTGTACCTTTGTTTCTTATTCCCCCAAACTTTCCTCTGAGTTTGTTTGCTAAATCAATAAATCGAGATTTAATTGGGTCCACTGTCGTCGTGATTAAATTAGATCAAGTGCACAGTGTGGTGAGTATTAAACATGTTTGGCTCTGGCAAGAACAATTGCTAAATAATTGATTTTCATTTTGCAGAAGTTCCTCTGTTGGGAATCAACATGCTTCTGCCTTAGTGAGAAACATGAATAACTTCTGTTACTGTAAGGCTCCACCAAGGGATTTTATGGAGTTGAAGTGACATTGTAGGTCATATTTTACCCTTGCTGAACTCCATTGCATGAAAGTTCCCAGGTAGCATTTGAGACCAGCATCTCTGTCTGTGAAGTATGCTAATGAATAATCATTCTAGAGATTTCAGATCAACTACATTTGAATTTGGAGAGTTATAGTACTGAACTCTCACACCTTTTCTTAATTCTTCCTCTGTTCCCTGCATACCCTGATGGAATAGTTGTATAGCTCTGTGTGATGATTTGTTTTTATTAGATCCAAAGGATTTTAGGTCAGATTTACCTCCAGATATGTGCTGTTAGATTGCTGACAAATTAAGTAGATAATATGAAATAATATGCAAAATAAAAGCAACTGATCTCCAATGGCCTCCTGCACAGCAGGACCACAGAAGGCAAAAGATGTTTGGTGACCTCTGTGGTAGGTGTGTGTTGGTTTTCAATTTTCCTGTTCCTATGGAAGTAGGAAATGTATTTTCTTGGAAGAAAAGGCTTCCAGCCTTAGTGATTCCTGACTGATTGCAGTGAATCCTGCCTGCCAGCCTCTGGAGTGGATGCCTGCTGGGACCACCTGTCCCGGTATTCCCTTGGCAAATACAACTGCTGCAGTATTTTCATTTTCTAGACAGTGGCTCTGTATTTGAGGATCTCATGGAAGCAGAGAAATAYGAATAAATGAAAGAAACTGTTCCTTGCAGCATCACTTCCCCCTCCCCATCACCACTCCTTCTGACTCTGCAGTGTGCCAAGATCTACCAGCTACTTAAGCACGGGTGCCCTTGTGATTGCTGGAGTTGGCCTGTGCTTTAGTCAGCTCAGCTGATGTGGTGGTAGGTCATAATAACTATGCTGGTAAGTCAAAGGGAGAAAATGAAGTGGTGCAGCCTCTCTTTACATAGAAGTATGTGTTTGTTTCTTTTAATGCTAGCTCAGCTACTGGGACAGCATGTCACYTGTTTATACCATTAAGTGTTGTTTTGCCTCAAATGAGGAAATGGRTTTCATTGAGTTTTGGGAAAGAATGCAAAAGTCTGAGCACAGTAGCAATGTAGAAGAAAAACACTAAAGAGAAAAATGACCATTACAGATCTCAAAGGAGCCAGAAGGGAAGGATGAAGCTGGAGAGCCTAAGTTAACAAGGACTAACTGCAAAGCCTCTACTTGCAGCAATTATCATTGCTTTCCTGGGAAAAGGAGTGTGAATGTTTTAGTATAGATGCCTAGTGCCAGATCTTCAATTACACTGRTTTACCCAAATGAAGGTCTTGACTATCAAACTTATTTTGTTATGGGACTTTGAATTGTCTTGCAGGACCTACAGAAAGGAATTGGCTTGGAAATCATGTTAGGTTGTCTTTTTCACCATTTTCTTTTACTTCAGACATAATATTTTCCAGCAAGACTACAGAGCAGATTTGGACTTAACTTCAATTTATGCCTGTGAATGTTGCTTCATGTGGTCCTTTTTCAATCTGAAAGCCTAAGAGGTGTCCAATAATAAATTCAAGAAATGTGTTGTATAAAGAGCCTTGAAAAATGATTAAACTATAAGCCAGCAGCTTCTTTATGGAGCCTGAAGTTAGCTCAGTAGAATACACTTATTTTCCTGTTACTGAGAATCTCTGCTCTTTGAACTGTGGAGTCCCATCTAACACGTTGGGGAGAGTTTATTCTCCATCCTGGACACTGCAGTGTAAAGAGCTAAGATACAGAACATGGACACAGTGACCTAAGAGCCTGCAAATTAGTCAGTCTTGAGAGCTAAGTCTGAATCAAAAATACATGACTTATAATAGATATAATACTTGCAAAGAGGATGTGTTTTTGAATTGTCTGTCTGCCTTGGRTGTTTCTGAGGTAACTCTCATACAGTCTATTTTTGTGACTGAGCAAGACACTAAGGTCCTGCTGAGSTCTGACACAACCATGTCCAGCTTCATGTTATCCTGCTACTGCTTCAAACTGGTGTCTARTTGTGCCAGGGGAGATTTGGGTTAGGTATTAGGAAAATATTTCCACACAGGAAGAGTGGTCAAGCATTAGAACAGGCTGCCCAGAGAGGCGATGCAGTCACTGTCCTTGACTGTGTTCAAGAAAYGTGTAGATGAGGCCCTTTAAGGGCATGGTTTAGCAGGCCTGGTGGTGATGGGTTTATGGTTCGACTTGATGATTGTAAAGGTCTTTTCCAACCATAATGATTTYGTGCTCYCAAATCATGATGGAGTCCCCTYGGATGACTTAGCTCACCCAGGTTGTTTCTTGCTCTCTTCAGTTTGAGATAATCAACTGATAGCTGAGTGTTGACCAGTTGGTCTAACTTGGCAGTAGTAGGAACCTGAATGCAACCCAAAGGGACTATAGCTTAATTGCAGAGGTTTGTATGGTGTGTTGGGGAGCGTTGATAGACCACGGAAAAAAGCTCTTGTGTCAAACGTCCTTGCAGGTGTGGTGGCAGTGGTGGGTGCAAGGTGTTTGAGGCCCTGGGCAGAACTCTCATCTCTATTTCAGAGCATGGGAGAAAGAAGCCTGTAATATTGCAAACACCAAAGCAAAGGCTTTATGTAAGTCTGAATTTTTGTGGCTTCATAAATCTGAAGAATATTGAGCAAGGGGAAAGGGGAATTATTRAGAGAAGTAAGCTTTTCGGTATGTCCCCTAAGGCTCTGTTGGATTGCTTTTATTTGAAATTTTTCATTAATGGTCACGGGCCAAAAATAAGCAGTGGATAATGAAATTTTCTGAAAAAATGGATTTGGAAAATAATATCTGTGCAGAGATCTGAGATGTTACACTGCTAAAATAGATGATGCTAAGGATGGAGTAACAAGAGAAGAAACTGAGTATTGTAGCTGGAAGCTGTGAAGTTATTTTAGGGAGCTATCAGCTGGGAATGTAAGACAAAAATTAAACATACTAGCTGATGCCAAGATGAGCTTATTTATGAGATGCTGTCATGAAAAAAATMAAAAATGATCCTAGAAATGAGCAGAGATGAGAAAATCTTAAGCCACATCTTCACTTCATTTCACTTTAAAATGGAGTAGACATTTCTTATTAAGCCTTAAAGACAAGGAAAGAAATAGTGAGAAGTACTACATGCTGCTTATACCCTTCTGAAGGAGTCTGTGCGTGGCAGCTCTTGGCAGTGGGGTAGAGGGCGAGACGCGGTGTTCTGGGCTGTCCTGCTGGGCTCTCATGGTGCTTGGCTTACATGATGAAGAGCTGGTGACAGGTCTGCTGATCCYGGCTTTCCCTTCCAGGCCTGCCAGGAGCTGCCTGAGTGCTGGTCTGGAGGCTTAAACTGCTGTCACCTGTGAGGGCTTGCAGGCTCTTCCTGAAATAAATGGGCTGAATGCCTATTTGTTCCTGGGAATGCCTGGAACCTTTTTATTTTTTWAAAAAACAAGTTGGAAATTAGAGCTGAGGGTCGGGTTTCAGACAGTCCAAAATAAAAATCCCTTTTAGCCCGAACTCTCTGAAATCAGGTCATTCACAAGTGGCCTTAGGTGCTTATTTTTAGCCTTCCTGTGAGGGTTCTAAAGGCTAAAGTGTTTGTGCTTCCAGAGGACATGGCAAACCTTCATTTTGTATGAGGTTCCCCCCCCACACTTCAAACTCCCCACAAACCTCCCCCAACGCTTCACTCCACCTTGGCCAGCAAAAACCAACTCATAAGTCTGACTCAAACATCTCCCAAATGAGGTGAGTTAGCTCACTGGATCTTCTGCTTTGGCTGAGGAGGGACAGAACTTGAGATAAAATTTGGAAAGTTATGTTGCTTCTGCAGCTGTGATTGCGCAGGAAAGCTCTTGGCAGGGATCACGTTGAGTTGCTGGGATGTTGTGTACAGGAGCAGAGCAGCTGTGGTGTTCATGTCCGAAGGCTGGTGGGCTCATAGGGAGGACCCATGTGCAGTGGCTCTCTGGGCATGCGGCTGCTTGGAGAGGCTGCAGCAGAACCTTGGAAACTGCTGGGAGCTCTTGAAGGATCCCTGGGATTCCAGAGGTGCACCCAGCTTTTCAGGAGTGTTGTGGTACAGTTCTCCAGCCCTTCCAGGGCACATCCAGGGAGATGAATGTGTCAGTATTGCAGCTGTGGAGGCTGGAAGAGCATCAACTGCTGCTGGTTGTGGTGGAAAATGTTCAGGTCAAAAAGTGTCTTTGAAAATTGGCTGCCCTGGTCACTGGAGGAACTTCTATTGCCTAGTAATAAATGTTTCTCTGCTGGTCAGTGATGAACAGTAAGGACTGAACCGGACCTTGAAATCTGAGTTTCTGCAAAGGACTTCTCTGTGAGCTTATTCTGTTTGGGTCTCATCCTGTCCTCCTCAGGCCTCTGCCCACCAGAAAAGTGGGAGAGCATCCCAGTGCTTTGGCACATGTGGTGCCGATGTGTGCAGGTAKAAGCACTAGCATGGAAAAATAGATATTGGGAAGGAGAGAGGCATGAGCTTGAGACAGGGCTGCAGAAGTGTGAGGACTATTGTGTTCTTTTTTTTTAACATAATCTCTCTTTTTGTCCTGTTTTAAAATGAACCTGCAATACCATGTATGAAACTAGATGGGTTTCACACCTGCCTATTTTGGCTGGGGAGCTGTGATTGTGTGACCTGCTTTGAGCAGACACAGCCTGATAAAAGCAATCCTGTGAGCATCAGTGTTCAGAGGAGSCTGAATGGGGCACAGTCAGACACATGGTGTTTTTTTCTTTTTTGTCTCCGTTATAAATTGCATCTTCCTGTCCAATTTTCATTAAAAGAACAAATTTTGAACAGAGTAGTGAGGGCTGTGGGTTCATTCAGGCAGGATACAGCAGAGTACAAGTCTACAGTAACTATAATAGCAAGCAAGGAAATATGAAATTTCCCCTTTTGCTCTGATCTGACTCTACTTGTTCTTTATCATTTGGCCAAACTCTAGACAGCCTGGTGTCTTAAACAGAAGAACAACAATCCTGTCTTAACTGTCACATAAAGCGCCTCTTGTGCCTAAATGGATGTYGTACTGATGCAGCACTGTGTGCAAGTGTAATCTGGATGGCCTAGTTGTACCAGTGCTGTTAGATGTGACTGTCACCTGCCTGTGGTCTGTGTGTCGCTGCTCAGGGTCATCCTCTACTTACTGTGTCTCTTATTCCCTCTGAGCACTGATCACAGCTGGAGCTACCTGCATGGTGTCTCTAGTCCCAGAGCAAGGAGGATCATGGAGGTGGAGACAGGGTATCTTCCTCTCTGCATCCTTTTCACTCTCAGCAAAAGAGCCTCTCAGATGGGTTCAGGTCTAGGCAGAGCAGGTTTAGAGCAGAGGTTTTGTATGCAGAGGCAATGGAGGGATGTCAGGGCTGTCTGTTTGCAACCTCTACCTTTTATTGTCCCCTCCAATGGACAGATTCTTGTTTCTGAGCAAAAGCAGTATAATGGGATACACTTAGTGCTGCTCATATTCCCATCAAACCTTGTCCAAAGGCTTAGGAGTACAAAAGTTTTTAGTAATATCATCTGTCTTTCTGGTGTTGGTTTCAGGAAGGGTACGAATACCTTATTTCTGTGACTGAAATGCTCCTGCACTGCTCTGATATGATCCTAGTGCATGGGAGCTGCTAATAAGAGAGGGAAGCCTGGGCRTCCTGCGCTCATGTGCAAAGCTTGGCAATGTAAGAGCCTGGTGAACTCTCTTGAGAATTATTTTCCAAAGGCTCTGCCAGGGCTGGGAAGTCTCTCTCTGCTACCTTCTGCTTCAAGAAATTACTGGGGAAGGGTGTCAGTGGGCAAACTGTTAACTTTCTGCCTTGGATTCTTTCTGGGTAGACTTGTGTTTAGTTGGGCAGTACAAATGATGCTGAAAGGCAGRTTCCTGTTTCAGGAACTGGTGAGAAGAGAGCTGAACTTGATGCTGCTGATAAGAAATTCTAGTCATTTTACTCTGTGGGAGTGTTGGACAACACTGCAGGAAATATTTTTGTACTGCTTCCAAATCTGCCTTGTACAGAAGGCTGAGGTGGAGAACATCCTGGCTTTCTGTATTACTACAGCCACAAAGGTTGAAATGTACTCTACCCATTTGCGGCAACTTAAACTTGATGGGTGACAGTGTTCTCTGGGTTCTGTTCTGTGTTTTTGGAGCAAAAACTTATCTGGAGGGACRGTTTCATGGTCTGGTTACAGTAGCACAAGAGCTGATGCTCTGGGTAATGTACCTGGCTGCTCCTACCTCATTAACTGGGCAAAATTACTTCCATCTGTAAAATGTATAGAATCATTCCTAGCAGCTCTCAGACAATTCCTTCTGTCTCCTCTCTGTATGTTGGGACTTTTCCCCTTGCTTGAGAAGCATTTACCCACTGGGGAATGTTACCCCTAGGGAATGGGACTGAAGGGCTTCTGGCTGGGCTTCTGCCTGATCCAATGGCACTGCCCAGCTGCTCTCAACACCTCCCAGGGAATGCATCTTCTTCTCCTTGTGTCCTCTGTTTTGACAACTACTTATTTTTAATTTTTGATAATCCCCATGATTGGAGCAGATGACTATCTTGCAGCACTTGCCTTCTGTATTTCACTGAGTTGTTAGGAAGCTTTTTCTCTGGTTCACAAATGGGAGATGGAGCTTGGTGGTTTGGCAGAGGCCAAGCAAATGCTGGTGCAATTGCAATTAAATAGGGGTGTCTGGCTGTGGCCTTGATTTTTCTCCCCTTTCAAATTGTTGGGTGCATCGTGTGACTGGCACACAGCAAACAATGTGCGTCTGGAATGGGCCTGCTGTTTGCTGGGCTGTGTAGAACTCGTATAGTGTGTTTTGGAGGATTAATTCAAAGGCCATTGCTGAGCTATTTGTAATAAATAATATCAACCAGTATCTTGCCTTTGAAAAATGATAATTTAACATGATTTGTCTCAGTTCTTGGTGTGCTTTCATTGATGGACCATCTATTAGATGCAAAAGACTATGAATAGAATTTTCTTCATGACTGTGAAGGCAGAAAGGAAAATGCTTTTCAGTTTTGAATTTTCTTTGCTTCTCTTTTGAACCATGACTTGAGGGGAATGATAGATTTCAGAAACATCCTTAAAATAAGATTATATGGTTGCTGGAAAATATTTTGGTATTTCACATCCCCCAGAAAGTTATCAATGGGAAACACCTAAATTTTTAGACTCAAAAGAGATTAACAGTAAGAAATGCATTGGCTTTGCTGGGTTGTTACCAGTAGTTATGTAGTATTCATGAAGTATTGTAAGCTGAGTCTGATTTTTTTTATATACATATCTGTGTATATATTTTCTCTACTGTATGACATGTTTTTGATATCTATATCTATCTTTTTCTCCTGGGGCATAGCAACAGCAGGATATTTGAATGCTTTGCACAAATGAGCACCTAGATATCTGGTGGATTTAAACACTTAGAAAAATGCTAAAAAGCACCTTGGGAAGTCATTGAGTCTGTTCCTTTTCACTTCCTCCTTCCCAGCATGACAGGAATTAAGATGTTGATTTGAACAGCAGAGTCTTGGATATAGGGAAAAGTCTTCACAAGTTCATTTCTTCACTGTGTAGTCTGCTTGAATTTGAGACCAGTGTTTTGTGATCCTTTCTGCAAATTTATTCTGCATTTTGAGGACTCCTCTGTAGAGTCGTCTTGGTTTTGCATCTTCTTTTTTTAAAAGACCCCATCCTGTTTTCCCACTCTTCATCTCTTCCCTCTTTTCCATCCAAAGCTTGCCATCCAATCTCTTTCTGTTCTGTAGCTTTTTAGAGTTTCATAGCCTTTCTAAAGCTGAAATAGGAGCAGCCGAAGATGTAAGGGTTTCACAAAGCTAAGCATCTGTCTTTAAAGGTGAGGKTAAGTTCATGTCAGGTTCAGCTTCTCATTGAAAGATAGTGTTGTAAGAAGAGCAGGACCCAGCGTGATGAGGGAAAGGTTAGGTAGAGAAGGCAGAACCAACAGAAGCAGAAGTAAAAATAGAAAAAAGCTGATGAACAAAAGATGTGACTAGAAAAAAACATAGCCAAGAAAACAACAAACACTGGTGTGTAATGTTGAATATTTTTCTAAGAAACTTAAGATTTTTGGTTTTATGTTTTTTATATATACTGAARGAAGAACATAGTGCTTCTAAATTATTTCTCCATGTTCATAGTAGTATTAGTCACAGTAATACTAGGTGTAATTAGTCAATTATCAGTCTATTAGTCATAGTAGACAGCTGCTACTTCTATAATCTCTAGTATAAATATTAGTATTGCTTACACCTGACATCTTGGGCATGCAAAGAGCAGACACTGCAACTTAAGTGTGAAGGAGTGCAACTATGAACTTTTGAAATGGAGTTCATAGCACTTGCATGGTCTTGTCAAGGAGTGCTTGCAGAGAAAGAAATGTTATTTAGTTGGCACTATTAAGTATAGTGCAATACCTTTGAAACTGGAGCTAGTGCTTAGTGGAAGGCTTTGGTCAGACTTCTTGCCTTGCTTCTGGCATAAGCAGTTATGTGGAGAGCTACAGAGTTTTACAAACCCTGTGAAAGAAATTGGGAAGTGTCCAGGGAGCTCTGAGGGGCCCAAAGAGATGGCAAGGGGATGCTAGGGATGGAATACAAGCAGCGAGATTGACGGGCCATATCCCAAGGCTGCAAGAGGTGCCAGGGGATTACGGGGTACCAGGGGAGCAGATACCTGTGAGCACTGCCCGGCTGCTTGCTGCAGTTTGGGTTGCCTCTTTCTACTTTCACAGCATATGCAGCTTTGGAAGCTGGATGTTGACCTAAACATCCAAGGCCAGCACACTTACTGCTGCTGTAATTGGATGTTTTRTAATTACTGCATTCTATCTGGAGCATCCACAAAATGATTTTCATTTAATCTGATATCTCTTTCAGTCTATGGTAGAAACCAATAGTGCTTTGTCTATTTTGTGTGTAGAAGACTATATCAGGCCATAGCTGATACTTATTGAAATAATAAGTGCAGAAGAAAGGCAGCAGGCAGTTGGAAATAGTTCCTTGGGTATGTAATTAAAGCTAATTTTCAGACATTTGCTTTTATGTGTAGACCACTCCTGTAAGTGTGGCAATACTTTGAGTTTTTAGAGCAAGTGCAGGTCCCTTGGTGGTGATCACTTCTGAGCCTGATGTGAACCTCAGGATCTGTTCCTTTGCTTGCATTTCTTTTACTCTACCCAGCTGAAGTGTTGTCTTAAATGTTCCTCATGTGTCACRTCAGGCTGTGATGAATAATGACTGGAAGGTGATACTGGGAACAGTTGTTAACAGGTTGGGTCATTTCTTCCCAGGAGATGAGTTGTGTCTGTTCAAAGGCAAACTCTATCTCTGAGGAGATAGACAAATATTATATTGGATTTGCAAAATACAAGAATTGGCAAAAAGGGTAAAATTATGGCTGTCTTTGTGCCCCAGAGGGAAGTTGTGGCTTTTGTTTGCTTCTGCAGCAGCAGCAGATCTACCATGTTCAGAGGTGAGGGAAGAAGGGAGCAGTAAAAAAAAGCAGTAACTAGTCTATTACATACTTTCTAGAGAGAGAATACAGAAGGGCTATCAGTGAGAGGATCAGCGCTGGCTCGTTGGTGTATCCTGGTGTCTTCCAGAGGACTTCGGAGGAGGTGCGTGATGCCCCAGCTAACATGGATAGTCCATGGAAGGAGCTGTCTATCCTGTCCGAGGGGAAGCAAACCGCAGCTAGGACCAAACACCATCGGAAACATCCAGCYGAGACCGGCCCTGCAAAGAAGGAGAGGGGGTGGATGAAACGCGGGGCGATTAAAAGGGGTCAATACCTCAGATATCAGTGGCTCTTCATGCTGGGTCGGAAGAAGGTTGCCGGTGTTGTACTCAACAACATCGAGTCAGTGAGATGCCCCATTCCTGTGGAGGAAGTTTATGACTTCTGCAGGGGAAAATGGGAGGAGGTGACTCCATTTCCCRGCTTAGGCCTGTTCCAGAGTGAGGGGAAAGGCCGACAATACTGACTTTGAACTAATGATCTCCGAGAGGGAGGTCCGGAAGAATATTGCGGAGATGTCTCGACGCTCCGCCCCAGGCCCGGATGGCCTCACCCTGAAGGATCTTTGGAATGCGGATCCTCAGGGCAGTTGATTGGCCAAGGTATTCAATCTATGGCTGCTGGCAGGTCGGGTGCTGGATGAGTTAAAGCTTGGAAGGACAGTTTTATTACTGAAGTGGACTGATCCTCGAAAATTGGAGGATATTAACAATTGGAGACCCATCACCATCGGGTCTATTATTCTCAGAATGTTCTCCCAGATACTGAGTGCTAGACTGCAGAAAGCATGCCCCATTAACAAATGCCAGAGGGGATTCATTGCGGCACCTGGTTGCTCTGAAAACCTGAAGCTCCTCCAGATGTTCATTAAGAGTGCTAAGAAAGATCAAAGGACTGTTGGGGTTGTCTTTGTTGATGTGGCAAAAGCCTCTGACACTGCTGGCCATCAGCATATCTCCAAGTCCTGTGTCAGAAAGGTGTTGATAAGCACATTATCGACCTAATTTGGGACCTATATACCAACTGCGGAACCACTGTGGAGGTCCAGGGCCAGYGTACAAGGGAGATTRAGATCCTTGGGGGAGTCAAACAAGGAGATCCATTGTCTCCACTCCTCTTCAGTCTCGCRTTAGATCCATTGTTGTGCAGCCTTGAGAAGAATGGGGTTGSTTACAAGCAGGGTGAGCAGCTGATGACATCCCTGGCATTTAGGGACGATCTGGTGCTGCTCAGTGACTCTTGGGAAGGCATGGAATGTAACRTTAAAGTGGTGGAGGACTTTTGTCAACAAACTGGGTTGTGGGTTCAAGCCTCCAAGTGCCACGAGTTTTTAATCAGGCCAACTAAAGAGTCATATACCATCAATGACTATCCCATGGTCAATTGTGAATGTGCAATTGAATATGGTCGATCTGGGCAGCTCTGAGAAATTTCTTGGCCTGAGGATTGACCTCCTGGGTAGGGGTGTCCAAACCAGAGCTGCTGGAGACACTGATCTGCTGGATAGATGACGTCGGGGGAGCCCCTCTAAAACCACTTCAGAAGGTTGACATCTTGAAATGCTATGCCATCCCCAGGTTGCTGTTCAGTGCCAATCATGACGGAGTAAGTGTCRCCTTCCTGCAGTCCATTGACCAGTGTATAAGAACTGCTGTCAAGGGCTGGTTACATCYACCACCAAGTACTTGCGATGCCATCCTGTATGTCAACAGTAGGGATGGTGATCTTGGGCTCCTCCGACTGGTGAGTCAAATTCCTAGTATTCAGGCTCGCAGATTATTGAGGATTGCCCAGTCCGATGATAACATCATTAGAAACGTTGTTCTTGAAAATGGGGTCTAGGAGGAGATGAAGAGGGTCTGGATCTCGGCGGGTGGACATCCTGATAAAGTACCATCCCTGTCAGAGGAGTTTCCTGTGGTGGCATCAGTCCTGGTGGCTGGCGAGGACCTCACCAAGTGGGAGATTCCTACCCCAAAAGTCATCTATTCCTTGTAGATGGAGAAAGAAGGAGATGGAAAGTTGGGCCCATCTAAGATCTCAGGGCCGCGCGATTAAGAACTTTGAGAATGATCAGATTAGTAATGATTGGCTTGTACRTTAYTGAGGCATTCCCCACTGTAAATTAATAACTGCCATCCAGCTTTGGGCCAATGTGTATCCCACCTGGGAGTTCCTTGGCCAGGGTTTGGGTGAGGGTGTGGCCAGGGGGTGCAGGCACTGTCCTGCAGAGTGGGAATCTTGTGCCCATGTTATTGGGTACTGCCCTGCAGTCCAGGAGGCACGGATTAAGAGGCGTAACATCTTGTGCAGTTTGCTGGCAGAAGAGGCCAAGAGACTGGGATGGRAGATTTATTGGGAGGCCCATCTCAGGGATGTTAACAGCAAACTCTTCAAGCCAGATTTGGTTTTTGTAAAGGAATCCTGTGCCAAGGTACAAGTGGACRTTACAGTTTACTACAAAAGTACTGATTCAACCTTCAGTGACGCAGCAGCTGAAAAAGTTCAGAAATATAAACACCTGGAAAATTAAATTAGGCAACTTAGATCTGCCGCTGAAGTTCAATTCCTGTGGTTCCACATAGGTGCTAGAGGGAAATGGTTTAGTGGCAATGATGGTCTCCTTTTTGATCTTGGGCTCTCCTCACGCTGCATGATGAGGATAGCAAAGGTCTTCTCTCAGAAGGCCCTACTATCCTCTATGGAACTAAAACATGTATTTGTGAGCTGGGCAAAACAGACWTCATAGTCTGTTTCTAGTGGGGGGYGGGGGTCTAATTGGCTATTAATTGGCTGGTTGCCCCTGAATTAAAACCTACCCCCTCCGGCTCCTTACTAAATTGTACTAACACCCTTCCCCAACTAACAGCGTGGGGCCCCTTTATGCAAGCTGGGCGAATCGGACTTAACAGTCTGCTTCTAGTGGAGGGGTCTAATTGGCTTTTTAATTGGCTGATAGTCCCTGAATTAAAACCTTCCTGCTCTGGCTCCATATGAAATTWTACTAATATCATCTTTCCCTGACCAATAACACCTGGTCTGTCTGCAATGGCCAAATTCCCCTTGCAGGGGACCAAACTATTCTTTGACCCCCTGCAACTGTTGACTTTGGCCCTTGCCTCCTTCCCTGGCTGTGACTGGGACATTGGGACTTAACATCTCRTTCCCATATGACACGTCCGTTTTCATTTCACTTACTATGACAAGGTGGACAGCACACATTAAGCTGGAAAATGTTCCTTGCGTTAGAGCAAGGTTCAATAAATAGTCTATTACATGCTTTCTAGAGAAGCTTTTCTGTGCTGGCAGCCTGTGTCTTGGGGAAAGTAGAGATGCTGCCACCAGGTAGGCAAAGAAGATTTTGCAGGGGGGTGAGGAGGCACCCGCAGCAATAGCTGGTGATGCCCTCAGCTCCTGTTCCCATCTCAGGACCACATCAGCTCTCTTKTCTGCAGAGGTCTGTTAGGAGCCGGCGTCCAAGCAAGCTGAGGGTCCCTGACTTATTCTCAGAGCTGTTGCTCCCAGATTACACCCTCTTCTGTGAGGCTTTATAGAAATGTGCCCCTCTTCCTGGAGCCCTGGTTAGAAATGGCACTACTGTGTGTCCGTCAGTCTCTTCCTGGAAGCAGGGCATTCTCTGCGATGCTGGAACTGTTTACAGAACTCACTTGAAAACAGTCATGTCTCTTTTTCCTGCTTCTTTTCAAATTCTTACAAAGATATTTGGGGAGAGAGGTGGAGTCATATGGTCAGAGGACTTCAGAAAGGCATCCACTTGATAACGGCTGCTGAATCACCACAATGTAGGTAGTATTGATTTTTAAACCGTTCTTCATCAGAATGTGCCAAGATGCCTTATGAACCCTAAATGTGTCACATACATGGTATTAACCAGTCAAACTCCTAATCTCATTAGGCAATGTAATTGGAAAATGTAAAATTGTATGAACAACAGATCCTGCCTAACAYGATTAAAGTTGGCTTTAGCCATATTTCCTGCTCTTAATTCTTGACTAGTCTGGTTAATATCAGCTGTTCTTCCCTTCCCTGCCCACCCTGAGTCATAGTGGGTTCCCATGATGGTCCTGTCCTGTGTTGTGCTGCATGTCATCATAGAATCATAGAATGCTTAAGGTTGGAAGGGCCCTCTAGAGGTCATCTAGTGCAACCCCCCTGCACATGCAGGGTCACCTAGAGCATGTTGCACAGGGTGGTGTCCAAGTGGGTTTGGAAGATCTCCAGAGAAGGAGACTCCACCACCTCTCTGGACAGCCTGTTCCAGGGCTCTGTCACCCTCACTGTCAAGAAATTCCTTCGCAAGTTCCTGTGGAACTTTTGGTGCCTCAATTTGTGGCCATTTCCCCTAGTTCTATCACTGGCCACCACTGAGAAGAGGCCAGCCCCCTCCTCCTCACTCCCTGTCTTGAGATATTTATACACATTAATCAGGTCCCCTCTCAGTCTTCTCCAGGCAGAACAGGCCCAGCTCTCTCAGCCTTTSCTCATAGGGCAGATGTTCCAGGCCCCTAATCATCTTTGTGGCCCTGCGCTGGACTCTCTCTAGCAGCTCCACATCCCTCCTGCACTGGGGAGCCCAGAACTGCACACAGKACTCGAGGTGCGGCCKCACCAGGGCTGAGTAGAGGGGCAGAATCACCTCCCTYGACCTGCTGGAGACGCTCTGCTTAATGCACCCCAGGATCCCATTGGCCTTCTTGGCCACGAGGGCACACTGCTGCCTCATGGTCAMCTTGTCGTCCACCATGACGCCCAGGTCCCTCTCTGCGGGGCTGCTCTCCAGGAGGTCGGTCCCCAGCCTGTAGGTGTGTCTAGGGTTATTCCCCCCCAGGTGCAGGACCCTACACTTGCCCTTGTTGAACTTCATGAGGTTACTCGCCGCCCAGTTGTCTAGTTTGTCCAGGTCCCTCTGGATGGCAGCGCAGCCCTCAGGGCTGTCAGCTATTCCTCCCAGCTTAGTGTCATCAGCAAACTTGCTGAGRGAGCACTMCATCCCTTCATCYAGGTYRTTAATGAATAAATTGAACAGGACCGGACCAAGGACTGACCCCTGGGGGACACCACTATCCACAGGCCTCCAGCTGGACTCGGCAGCACTGATTACCACTCTCTGGGCCCTGTCATTCAGCCAGTTCCTAATCCACCTCACTGTCCACTCATCTATGCCACTCTTCTGGAGCTTGCCCAGGAGGATGCTGTGAGGGATGGTGTCAAAAGCCTTGCTGAAGTCCAGATAGATGACATCCACTGCTCTGCCCTCATCTATCCATCTAGTCACCTCATCATAGAAGGCTATCAAGTTAATCAAGCATGATCTCCCCTTGGTGAACCCATGCTGGCTACTCCTGAGCACCTTCTTCTCCTTCATGTGCCTGGAAACAGCAGTCAGGATGAGCTGCTCCATCACCTTCCCAGGGACAGAGGTCAGGCTCACCGGCCTGTAGTTGCCCGGCTCCTCCTTCTTGCCTTTTTTGAAGACCRGGGTGACATTGGCTTTCCTCCAGTCCTCCGGCACCTCCCYCGTTCTCCAGGACCTTTCAAAGATGRTGGAGARTGGCTYGKCTATGACRTCYGCCAGCTCRCGYAGCACTCTGGGGTGCATCCCATCGGGGCCCAYGGATTTGTGGGTGTYGAGTTTCCTCAGTTTCCTCAATACGTACAGTCGCAGCACTGACTCTTGGCAGTTCTTGGCAACATATCCTTTGTTCCAGTTATTGAAGATCAATGTTTTCACAGTGAAGGACAAGTTTCACCCAGATTTTACATCTTGTCTCCAAGTGTTATAAAAGATCAAATCATCATGACCCTTAAAAGAGCTAGCTTTGGTAGTTGCTGTCTAACATCTTCCTTAGCTGCTGTTGAAGTGGATGTGTTAGGACTACATTACATGACTGTCCAGCCATTTACAAAATAAGATTAATTTGAAGAGGATTGTTTTTATGTTGATGTATTTGATTGTCTATCATTTCCACTTGAGCGTTTTTAGTTGCTGAGGGAATCTCCTGTTCAACAGAAAGGGCTCCTCCTTCCTCTCTGCTGGCTTGTGTGACTTTGACTAAAGTGACTTAAGACTAAAGCTGAGGGAATTTGTAAATGCTAATCATTGCTTTTGAGTCTGGTAGCATGACTTATTAATGAATATAAATGGCCACATGGATGCAGTCTGTTAAGATGAGATTGCTATGTTATTTTTAATTCATACTGGCCTTGCAGTGTGTGGCCTGGTCTTCAGACAGGCAAGCTGTTGTGCCTGTGCTCAGTCTTGACATGAGAAGTCAAATTCCGGTAGACAGATGCTGTGGCATAGACTTTTATTTGAGCATATGGACTTTTTAGCAGCTTTAGGTTGCACTTTGAACAGCGTTAAGAGGGCATAAATTTATTAAAATCTTTTTCCTAGTACTGTTCAGAGGAAAATCTGTATTGAAATGTCCATGTTCAGGTAAGGATGATCCTCTGGAATAACTGACTTGCCTTAAATGAGTTGTGATGGCTCGATGGTAACTCAGAAGATCCCTTTGCTTTCCCTGAAATGTGACTGCAACTGTTGTGAGTACTAGAAGATACAAATCAGTCTCTTGGAACAGCAGAGGAATTGGAGTTCAAATTGCTCTTGGCAGGAGAGGGCAGGTAAGATGTTTAACTTAAATGTTTCTGAATGCCCAAGCAAAATGAAGGAAGCTGATGAAATTAAGACCTGTGTATCTGTCTCCCAAAAGGTTTTAATCCATCCGTTTTTCAGTTAAAAATAGTTTATTGCTATCCTTCCAGAGCAGAGTGTGGGGTTTTGTGTTTTGTTGTATTTGTTTTTAGCTGTGTGATTGTTACAGACTTTTGCATTACATAATTTATTTTAGCTTTTTATTGCAGTGTCTAAAATTAGTATGAAACTGTAAGAAGAAAAATACAGAGGAAGTATAAGCATCAAACCATACTAAGAATATTGTTTAGTGAAAACCAGAAATGCTCTAGAAATAGCATTATGGTGTACACATGAAAGTCACCTCTGATAACTTGTGTTCCCTTTCTGAAGTCTGTCTTTTCATTGTAAAACCCTGATTATACTAATGGGTGTCATTCTTCCCTGTTTTGAGGARGAACTTGCCAAATACAGCCACAGTGGGATGCCCTCGTTTAGCAACCCTTATGCTGTGGAGTCTTTCTCTTGGCTATCAGGAACACTGTGAGTGGGGATGAGACCRGAAATACAGCTTGTGCTCAGGCCCAAGGACAAGGGTCTGGAAAGCTCTTTGCTCTAACGTTCTGTCAGGCTGTTGCATAGTGGAACTAGAGATAAAACAGTTGTCACATGAATGAAGAAGAGTGAMCTTTGGCAAAGCTGATGGTCAGTTAATTAATGCTGGAAAAAATACATAGCAACTTGCTCTTATACTTTCTAGAAACATTATTTGCTGTGCTACACTCATTTGCTGAAATGTCTCATAAAATAGTTCTTTACTATGAGTTAGAAGGCTAAACATTTGTGCTCCTCTGTTTCTCAGAAACCAATTATAATGAAAGATATGAAACAAAGGTTGGTACTGCCATATGGTCTTTTGATGAGGACTGATGTCCTGTCTTTGTTTTGAAAGAAGTCAAGTCCCAGATGTTAGTCTGCTTTCCTGTGGTCTGTTTTCCTGTGGTCGAAGTAGGTGGTGTAGCTGTTTGGGGGTTTTATGTGCCTGTTTGATCAGCAGCATTTTGAACAGAAATACATCCTTTTAGGAGACATCTGTAGAGCAGCAACTCTGGGCTTGGTCGTGCTTTAGTGGTACTCTTGGGGCTGTATTCAAGGACCCAGAGACCCTGAAAGAGGAGCTTGGYTGCTGCAGAGGGCAGCTGAGCGTGCTGAAGATCAGCATGGGCCTTCCGAAGGGTTGCCCTTTCTCTAAAAGGGGTCTGCAGACTGAGCTCTTACTACAAAGTGTCAGTGATCTGAATTATTGTGAAGGCCCCATTTAATGTTTTTAATGTATACTTTAATTATTTCATAGGTATTTTGGTGCCTGAAGTTGGTGGGGTGAATCTGGGATGTTGTTTCTGACCTTTTCTGGGGTTCAGTCTACAGGTTCAAAAAGAAATGAGGTTACTGCAACCAGTATTTTACATATTCCAGTCCAACTTGAGATTTATGTAAAAACTGGAGACTTTTAAAAAGGTATTTTGCCAAATGACTGCTTTAATGAGACACTTGGTMTGAAATGAGGCTTCTTAATTTAACATTCTTTAAACAATCCTGGTGATTTTTGTGCTTTTTTCCACACAAGACAAAAAGGTGACTTCCCAAATATGTGCATACTTGTTTTAAGTGCATCCATGGCACGCTTGTTTGCATTTTCAGCTTCATGGAACTAAAGCTAATTCAGTCCTCTGTTTTTAACATTTTAAGTGTTAGTGCAGAAGTCTGCACTTTGATGCAGCAGTGTGTATTTTCTTATAATTTAAAAACGTGTTTAAGGCAGGGAATGAAAGTATTTGTTATACAGAGTAACTGTTTTGTATTATATGGGCTTATAATGCATAAGGAAAACGATCTGCCTAAATGTATGTGCATTATTCTAATTTCAAATATAACTCCAGGGTTGTCTTTCCTTGCTTATTTTTTGATTGTTCTCCATTTCATCTAAGAACTTCATTATCTGTGGCAATTAAATTCAGTAATAGCTAATGGTGAAAATGAGTTAATTTAGGAACACTGTTGTCCTTCACACTCTGTTTTCCTGTATGTTATGTGAATCTGTTGTGCCCCATCTTAAGACATCACTAGAGGTAGGTGCTGTGTACTCCTTTAGTGGAAGAGCAAAACCACCATCTCCTGAATGTTCTTTAAGGATTTGAATTGTAAAAGAGGACAAAAAACCCCAAAGGAGTATTACTAAAGAATGTTTCAAAAGATGCTGCTTTTGGGGACATCTGTGTCCTGTAGCACAGTGGAACGTGAAGATAAACCAGCAAGAGTCAGACTAGCTCAGGGACCAGGAAGACCTGGAATACAATGAGCTCCAGATGCTCAGAGCAACCCGAGCAGATCCCTTCCGTCCCAAGCAAGCTGTTTGGGCAGGGCAATATTGCTTCTTCCCATCGCTGTCTTGTGTGGTGCCATAACCAAATACAGGCAGCATTAAATGACTTAAATGAAAAGCAGCTTACTGATATGCCAGCATATTGAAAYGCCAGCGTATTTAAAATATTGGACRTTAAGWTTTGTTCTTGTCACCAATGGCTGCTAAGTTATCACCTGCTAACTTTCCTAGTTACTATGTGCCACCTCTCCCCTAAGCTTTACCAGGACTGTGGACCTTGAGTTCATTGTGAGGCTCATTTGATTAAGGGGTTCTGTTCTGTTTAAAAACTTAAAAAGTAAAGCCCTTGCCCACGTTGCATTAACCCCTTTGGCAGCTCTGCTGTGTGCCAGGGATAAATGCAACAGGAACAGCCTTCTCAGCGTGGGTCTGGGCTGCTGGGGTTTTTTACAGCAGGAGGGGAGGTCCTGTCTGGAGAGGAAAATAAATGTTTGAAAGCATTGCTCTTTTTGTAGAAAGAGATGTGTATGACTGACTGACTATATTTCCTGTGTATTTTCCAAAGAAGCTCCTTTTATTATTTTTTTTTGTTGTCTTGTATGCAGTTAGGAAGATCATTCAGTGAAGTGCTCTTAAACTTGAAATTTGATCTCACAATTTATTGTGATTAACCTAAAGTCTTTTGCAGTGAATTTCAAGCATACTTCAGGTGCAAAATCCACTCCTTCCATATGATCTCTGTTCAAGTTACTCTTCCTTGAATTTCTTTGCAGGAGCAAAGACTATCCCTATGATTGCCCGTAATTTCTTTTTCCTTTGCTCTGGCTGGTTCAAACTCTTCCTGTGTGCAAACTCTGTCACACTGTGATAATACACATATCCTTCAGATGGTATTTATTAAGTGATCATGATGTTAGTCTGTACAATGCCTGTTACCTTCAAATGACATGTGCTTCAGGCTATTGACTAATGTGATTTTTTTTAAGCGATACCCATTCCTCTGCAATGGTAGCATTTACATTAGTGACAACAAAAATCTATTTCAGAGATATCGTTAATGCACAATGAAATAGATATTAATCATTAAACAGTTTCAGGAGGATTTCTACTTCTCAAAGTAGTGTCTGTTTATAAAGGACCAGATACCTGAGGACAGAATCCAGTGTGGCTAAACTGTGTCTACCTGCAAGTAAGTTGAGTATCTAAAATCTTACCACAGTCCCATGAAAGGGTTCATTCTCTTGCTTCCCAGGACTGTCTAATCCTGGGAGCTCCAAAAGGTCTCTGGAGAGGCTCCAACCTGGTGTGATCTTCACAGAGCTTTTGGAGTTTGGATGCCTGGTACATGTGTGTGCATGTGTACCAAAAGTGCTTTGTTTTCCCCCAAAGCACTTGTTGCCTAAAGCTCTGTGGTGAGGCAGTTTCTCATCAAGGTGATAAGAAGTAAGGTGTGATCCTGGCTACAATTTTGGCATTTTGGAAGACGCTGAGAATGTTTTCCTCTGTAAACAGGAGCCTCGTTTCAATACTCAACTCAAAAAATTAAGTACCTCCTGCATCAAGGAAATACAGGGGCATTGGATCTCTACCATTCTGTTTAGGATGATATCTAAAGCTGGGATGTGTCTGTGCTTAACTAGGTGACTCARTCTGCTCCGTGAATTCTACTTGAAGCCTCCAGCAGTGCAGTGCTGAGCAGAACCTCATCTGCGCAGCCCCTTCCCGGGGCTCCTGCCCTCACTCCTGTACCTGCTTTACACAGAAGGAACTCTAAGCTTTCTGAATGTAAAGAGGCAAGGTAGACTTCAGGCCCTCTTCCCTTAACAGCCTTTAATGCCATGCTGCTAAGTCTGGTATGCAAAATTCATATGTATGGTCTATTTTCCTGTTAGAAGTGCTTTTTTTACTATCTAAATTTGAGTCAGAGGTGCTTGGGTTTTTTCAGTGTTTTAGAAGATGCCGTTGTTGGTGCTGGTGTCCCAGCTAATAATTCTTGTGTGATTGAAAGCAATCATCTTTGTAAGTGGTTTTATTTCCATCTGAAGCTTTTTAAGCAAACTTTTGTAAATACCAGCTTCCTGTTTAATTAATCATTCARGTGTTTGTTTGAATTATGGGTTGTATTTTAAGCCTGTAAAATGTAAGCAGTGCTTCCTAAGTAAGTTCTGCAGTTCAAGTGTGTTAAGCAGATGGACTTGACTGTTTTTTCTGGTTTCTTTTGTTGATTTGAGTAATTCCCTTCTACTTCCAGGGAAACATCATGCCTTGTTAGTGATGTGGCTGTGTACTTTATTGGATTTGCCAGCAGGCACATACAACTGTGTGTACAGTCATGGAARTGGAGCAGTCCTTTGCGTGCCTTTTCCGTAGGGCTTGTGTTAATGCAGAAAATGAACTTCAGGAGCTCAGACTCTAGAYGAAAATCTGAGCTTAAGGTTCAATAACTTCAGAATTACYATTTTGAAGACTGTATGTGAAATAYGCCACAATTATTTGTGACAGTGAAGCTAGAGTAACRGAGGAGACTTTAGTCCAAGTGATKTGATTTAACTGAAGTAGCCTCAAGAATCTCTCACCTGTTTGAAATGAGGCATCAAACTGCTCACCTTAAATTTAACCTGGTAACCCATGTTTTTAATATATTTAGCATTAGAGAACTGAACTTTGGCATGTTGTTAACAAAGTGGAGAGGAAACCAAGGCACCCTAAGTGCCTGGAGCCCCATCAGGGACAGGAAATCAGCTGGTATGTCAAAAGGATTATAATGAGTAGTTGGTGCTGTGCTGCACAGGATGGTACTAGTTCCTTTTATGGAGTCCCCAACGGTAGGATTTGAGGAAAAAACATCATTACCCCTCAGCTGGGGCTTTGTTTCTGTGTCCTGGCTGAAGCCTTGAAAGTCAAACAGTGTGTACTGGCACAAACCGTATTCACRTTACAAACCATATTCACATTCTTTCGTCTTTCAGAGCTATGCTGGTTCTAAGTTGGTGTTTGGATTGCAGAATCCTGAATATGCACATATTGCACATTA
Organism: Eudromia elegans; assembly: GCA_003342815.1. Classification (NCBI taxonomy): domain Eukaryota; kingdom Metazoa; phylum Chordata; class Aves; order Tinamiformes; family Tinamidae; genus Eudromia; species Eudromia elegans. The sequence continues at coordinate 1,129,870 of PTEX01000008.1, read as the reverse complement.
TAAACAGACCTCAGAAGCTCTTGACCACAGGATTGACTGACAAAAGTTTGGAGTGTATAAGAACTGTCATTTCCCYGTTATGTTTGTCAAGGCTGGAGTTCTTGTATGTGTGGCAGTTGCCTCTGGTGATCTGTTGGACAACCCCATGGTAGAAAAAATGTCATTTTTCCTCTGCGTGTTTAGGATTGAGGAGGAATCTCCACTGATGGAAAAGGTAACTGTTTCCTCTCTAGAAACAAAGTGAATAAAGTCCTGTATTCTTAAAGGATTTTCTCATTTGCTCGATGATCTAGGGATAAGGTGGTGRTTCTGTAAAAATACCCTGTGTGCTCTGCAGTGTCTAAATAGATGACCCAGTTGGATTTGTATCCCCTTCAGTCTTTGTTTTTCTTCACCAAAGGCGATTCTTGATTGAAGATGGTTTGTTTAGGTTTGTTTCGGAGCAATGGGCGATTAGAAACTTAGATTGTTGTTAAAAGATGTGAACAAGAAACTTTTTTTCCAGACCTTAAGCTGGGTTTTATTTGCATCTGACTCTGCAGTGTCAACAGTCAGATGAAGCTGGTTGGAGTTTAGCTGGTCTGAAATCTGAAGGTTTTCTTTGACTAACCACACTTGACTAATGCCCATTGTTTATTCCTCTTAATTATCTATTGATGTGCAGTAAAGTGCCTTATTTTTATTTATTTTAATTTTTTATCAGACTGTAGATTTATAAGTGGCTTGTTTGAGCCTCACAGTAAGTCGTCAGCAATGCAGGGAAAGGAAGAAGCTGTCTCGGACCTAGCCTTGTGTATTATGCATAGTTATGTGGTTGAATATGTATTGAAAGGTGTCARTTATCTTTAAAGAACTTTATTACCTGAGCCTGTGGAATTTATAATTGACTTTTGATTACACGCAAAAGGAATTCATGGGAAGACTGATACAAAAAGCAGTAAAAACATTTCCCTTCCCCCTCCCGAAGGATTACTGCAGTCTTGAGGTTTGTTTGAGAACGTGTAGCTAGGGATACATCTGGATGTTCATTCAAAGATTCAGTCTCTAGGAAACGGGCAGACTTTGTTCCCTAGGTCCTTTTAGCTTTCAAAAATGAGATTTTTATTGACTTTTGCAAGTCAATGGGAATTGCAAATGCCTGCAAGCCATAGCTACAGCCCTGCTTTCCTGCAGTTCAGTAATTCTTTTACGGAGAGTTAAGCTGAATMATTTTAGAGAATTGTCTCTCCTCCATCATCATCCCATGCCACCTGATGCAGTATARATGCTACCATATGCTGTTTTTATTATTGGCCATGCTGGTGTGTGGTACTTCTGAGCTATAAACAGAGTGCCCTTCTCCAATGTGCTTTTGCACTTCTGCAAAAAGAGGCCATGAGTAGGAAGACCTACAGCAAATCGAATTATTTGTGTGKTTTGCATTTAGGCAGGGGGGAAAAAGCTCTGTTATAACAGTGTTAAGGTTAAATGAGTGCTGCAATGTTGCTGCTGCAATCTTTGAATTARGCATGCAGGGTACGTAGGGTGTAAGACTCTCTTTAAATGACTCAATCATTCTTTTTCTAGTTTTTCCTTAAAACAACATTTAGTTACTTCAATTTTTTCGTTACTCTCTGTGACCCTTGTTTGATTGCATGCAGTTCAATCCATACTTTGAGAACAGACATTGATCTTCATGAGTTTGTGTGTGCTGATCAGTGTGGCTTTCACAAATATGTAGGCATTTTCAGAGAGAAAGTGGTAGGTTGCTAATGTTACCCTTGTTTTATATATAATAAACTCAAGGGTATAGAGGATTTAAATCAGATGTTTGTACTACGCAGAGATACTCACTTTAAAGTTTCAGAGGCTTTATTTTTCTTATAATAATTAAATTTACATATTCCTCAGATTACATTGCTATTAGATACCCAAAAGGGCATAATAAATTGTCAGTCATGTATAAACATTTGTGACTTGTTCAGCATCAAACAAGACTTGTTACAGCGTCTGTGGGAGTAGAATTATCATAGACTGCCTTAAGAAAATGCCAGTGTTCTCTTCAGCAGAAGCAGGTAAACAGCAATCCATCATGTACCTCTTGCTTTCCCCCCCTTAATTATGTTGAGTTAATACAGGACAGTAAAGCAACATAAGTAGATTGGAGCATGTATTACCTATGACATTTCAAAATATTAGTGAAATATGTGTACAGTTGCTGAACTGTTTTTTGGGGGGAAGAGGGAGAAACCAGAGTTATTGAGAAGCTGCATGTTCTACTTCATTTTATTCATTCTGTTGGTTTTAGAACTTGGCTGATTAGACAGATTTTTATTTGGAATTGCTCCACAGCATACTGACATGGAGCAAAATCTTGAATTCAATGCCATATTAGGCATAACTGCAATCGGTTATAGTTTTACTGGAATGATTACACATGGAGAAAGGAATTTGGGATATGAATATGGTTAAAAGCACATAAATGTCATTCTAATGGCTAAGTTAACACTTAATTGTTTAGGCAAACTGCAGTTCATTGCAACTTGGATTTTAACAGTCTTAGTATCTTGTAGCAGCAGTATAGAAAGTTGTTGCACAGACTGGGCCAAGCTGTAGCAATTTGGATTAAAACTAGTGCTACTCACAAATGAAGCTTATCTGTTTTAATAGCTAACAGAATTAAGGGGAAGAGTATAGCTATTGTAAAGCACCTTTCACATGTAGGTGGTAGGGAAGYTCACCTCACTATGTACATACTTAGTTTTACCCACATCCCCATTGGAAAACCTGTTCTGACGTTTCCTGAATAGCTACTAAGGGCCCCATGTGTCTAATTGGCACCTTAGCTCCAGGACCTGCTAAGTGTGAAGCAAAATAGTGTGTGAGGCACCAAGTCAATGCCAGGTTAGCTGCTGCTTGCTAGATTTAGCTTGCAGTTGGGTTTATGGCTGTTTCGAATTGGAGATAACAGGGAGAGGGCTCCRAAGAGGCCAAGCTTTTTTTAATCACTGTAGGGCAGTATGGAGCTGAATGTGGGGAAAATGGTCCCAAGTGCCTCTTCATGTGGTGCAGAGGGCCAAGAATGAATGTATAATAAGCATCATCTATGCAAGCTAATGAAAATAATACTGCCTAAATGATATTTTCAGGAGTCATGTCTCTTAGCGTTTATGGGGTTTCATTTTTACAAACTGCTTTGTTGCTTTTTGATTTGATTATTGCTGCTCTTTGCTGATGAAAATCAGCACGGCAATTCAGGTTGGATTGGAAGGAGGAACTAGATGTCTTCTGCGTCAGCCTCGGGAAGCATTACAGTATCACTAGAGGAGGGGATGGGTTTGGTCTTTTTGAGTAATGGCATTTCTAAAAGCGRAAATCTACACGGAAACTTAAGAATTCTATTGTGGATCAACTGGTTGGTCAAGTGTTTTATTTACAGACTTTGGAATTCACTTTAACTTTGAAATCCTTAAAGAAAAGAATAGAGTTAGAAAAGAGTAGATTAAAAAATAAAGACAGACAGCTAAGAAAGAAATCTTCTGCAGTTGGAAATATATTCAGTTGTTTGTGGGTTATTGAGAATACTTAGGCATATGTTTCTCAGTGAACCACTTAATATTTTGCGTCCTGTGGCCTACTGTTTTAAATGACTTATTAGTTGGACAAGTACGGGTTTATTACAAATAGTGATAATCTGGAAATTTAAAAATACCTCAGCATCCTCATCCTTGCTCTATGCCCTGATAGGATATATTGCCATGTAATAGAGAATATCCTCAATGGCAGCTGCTTTTTTTCTGGTCTGAAAGTGTTGTTTACACACTGTGAATTCTATTTTTTTTCAACTGATGATTTACTGACGAAAATTATTTTTTTACAACTGATTTAGAAAACACTGAATATAGTCCTKTGTTGGGGAGAGAACAGTTAAGTGGAGTCTCTTCTAACATTATCCCAGGTGATCATAGGTGAGATTTATCTAACTAAATATTTCTTGTGMAGATGTTCATATTTGAGCTCATCTAGACTTTCTTAATGATCAGTGAAGAGAAGCAGACACCTACAGTGAAATTTGACTCATCCCAAGACTGGTGCATCAGACTGGTCAGACAAATYGCCGTTCTTCACTGATCATGAAAAAGATGCTGAGGACATAATCTCAGAGGTAGTGATTTACATCTGGTCAAACAAATGCTGCATCTTGGGGGTCTGATTTCAGCCTTGGAAAATACTAAATTATGCATAGTATTCACTGGGCTCAACCTGCCAGCACTGAGGGTAATTTCTGGGGTTCAGCTTGTGTCATTTAAGAGTCCGAGATTTGTTTTGACCAGCTCAGCCAGTTACTTGATGCCAGATGCAAAACACTGGAAAAGGAGGGGCGAAGAAAACAATCTAAGGGAATAAAAGTAGTGGCAATAAGCTTAAAAGTAAGTCAGTATGTGGGCTGACTCCCAATATGTGACCAAAGAAAACATTGGTTTAGATGAATAAAATAACGAATTTTGTTAGCAGTGCTTCTGTTTTGTGATGAATAAATATCCACAAAGCGTGTGAAGGTTCATTGGATCCGCTGCATAGGGTCCTCTGGGTTGCTCTGTGGCCCTGTTCAAGGTGACTCTCACGTCACCTTGCTGCAGTAGCACAGGGTGGTGGGAGCGTGAGGCTGCTCTTTCACACAGTCAGCACTCAAACTCCATCGCGCTTCTAGCGATAGAGGAGATTACTGGAAAGACCTGGAGGATCCGTGATCCGAAGCTGAAATGCACAGGGGCAAGCACAGACTTGAAAGAAATCAGTGAGGTGAATTTTCGTACTAAACCAGACTTGCATTAAGCTTTGAGGAAGCAGAACATAAACAAGATGGTTATTGTGTGATAAGACCATGCGGGTGCTTGATCAGGTCTTAAACTGGTGGCCGGTCAGAACTGGGAAATCCACCTGCTTCTGATGCGGTGCTGCCCGTGTTTTTTTGACTTCCTTTTGGTTCCAGGTCATTACTTGAAGGTGAGTAATGCAGATTACGGGCAGTTTACAGTTCCCTCCATCTCCCTTGCAATTACCCATTACTGCACACTTTGCATCAAAGCACACATGGGTCCAACTTGCCTCCCTTGAAATGAGAGAAGGTGCTTCCGGCACCACATCCTACATAGTGTCAASTAAGGGAATGGCATTTTCCCCAGATAGGGAGCAGCTGTTTCTGGTCCTGATGGTTACACGTGGTAACAGTGGAGATGAGGGCTGGGGAGATGTGGCCTTTCAGCAAAGTGCCAAGAGATGCTGATCCTCAGTTGAGCTACCCACCGGCAGGCTGGCTGAGCTCTCACTGGAGAGAAGTGCTCCCTTCTGGTTCAGCCTGCTCTCTTCTCCAAACTTTGCTCAAAATATCCCCCTGTTTAGTGTTCCACATTGCTGGTGTCATGCTGGAGGCAAAGAGGATGAAACTATTTTTCTTCCTATCTATTGGCAGAAGCCAGCTTTTAAAATAAGATACTAATTTCTACAGAGCTTCTGCCACAGAACTAACCTATTTTACTAGCAAACTAAATATTTTTGTCTTGAATGAAGCCAAATCACAAAACATATGAATGTCTCTTAAATTATGTTGTCGAACGCAGAAGGCCTGAGAAAGTTAAACTTTGGAAGTAATTTTGCAAGTTTACAAAAAAGTTGCTGTCCCTCTTCTGTCAGGTTCATCTCCTGCTCTGGCTACCAGCAGTGCCCTCCATAGTCATCTGGAGAGCAGCAGCAGCTCYTGGGTCATGATTCCATGTGCTGTTGGCCTTGCTGCAACAGCTCCACAGAGTCTGGATGTAAACAGAGGATAAACTAGACCTTGCTAATGTTTCCTTAGCAGTGCTGATTGCTGTACAGGACAGGGTCTGTGCTCACAGATTATGACAGGATCACGCTGTGGTCTAAGTGGACAGGTTTGATTCTGAGTTAAGCCGTAACAGGGATGAATCCGAATGTGCTCTATGCATGCTTATGGATCTGTCTGAATATTTTTGCATGCAGATTTCTGTTTCCATTTGAGTTTCCTCTTAGAAATCATGCCATGGCAGCAGGGGTCTGCAAAAGAATTATCATCTTTCTAGTATTTGCAGAGATGCTTGATGTTGATTACCCAGGAAAACAGCAGGTGCAGCTTACAACATAGTGAGTCTGAAGCATTTTAGGGAATGTGAAAGTACAGTGTTTGAAGGGGCAAGTGTTGCAAAGTAAAGCAGTGTAAATTATAAGTTTAACCTCCCAGGACTCTTAAAAATTTGAAAGAAAACTAATGCACTGGTGTTTCTGGAGAGCCTGTTGTGGTGAGTGTGCCTGTAGATGCATAGTCATGTAGACCAAACAGAGGCCTTGCTAGGAACGTGAAAAGATAAAAGCAGGACTTGTGCCATCTTGTAGCTTTGGCTGTAATGCAGGCAGTCTGAGTGAGCTCACCTTGGAGGGAGGCCTGGGACACACAGGCACCCTGTTAAGGTTTATATTTGGGCAGGTGTTTTCCTGGTATCTCTATAGGGAGCCCAGGCAGTGCTGCTCTGGAGCGTTGCACATTTTTACTGGTGTCCTGAGTACTGYTGGGTGTGTGTGTCACAGGTGATGTGCTAGGTTCTGCATAAACAACCCCAAGAACTCAGTGCTTTGAGACCTTAGTGTAGAACAACAGGCGATAGGGTGAATACATGCGAGGAGGGGATGTTTTTTCCTCGGGAAGTAGTATGTTCAACATGGATTTTTCTTTGTTTTGACTTTCCTTTCAAAAAAACCCCCTTGAGTTTTCTATTTGATTCTGATTTTTTCTTTCTTTCAATTCGGAAAGCCGGTGGCAGAAAACAGCAATTCTGTGAATAGTGCTGAAAGATGCTGGTGGCAGATGCCACCAGTGAAATGTTACTGCTGTTGTGTTAGCAGGCGGGTATCTRCCTCTTGTCAGCCTTGTTGACCCTGTTAGTCCTGTGGGTAATTCAGTGTTGTGGCTTCACTCGCTTGTTTGAAAATCCTTGCAGTTCCCTTAGGCCTAAAGGACTCGTGACAGGAGATTAATAAAACCAGGCTCATAAATAAAACCAGGTTTTGATTTTTGCCTCACTCTTGTGCAAAAGGCTCGTGTGCTTASTGCAAACTAGCATGGCATTTCCGAAGGACTTATGACTATATGTGAAGATATTTACCTATATACAGATTGAAAAAGGCTAAAATTTGATACCCTTTATAACTCTTCTGTGTGGAGGACTGCCAGTTTAGTTAAACTCGCCTCCCTTTATGCGCTGCCAAAAGGATGAGATGAGCAAAGGCCAGATGGCTTTTGGAAAGTCAGTGCTTAAGTCAAAATGACCATGCAAAGAGTTCTCGCTTCTAGTCCAGCTGTTGTGCGCAGCAGCTCAGCTCATGCCCACTAATTTCAGGGATACAACTGAGGTCTTAATTCCTGTGTTTCACRTGTCCTTAGGTTATATGCTGTTTGAGTGACTGCGTCCTTCATCCCCTTTGTTTGCGTTCTGTGTTTTATACGGCCATGCTCAAGAGTTGGATGTCTCTTCAAATGCTGGAGCTAGAGCTGACTGCTTGTTTCTGTGCCTGGCTTGTGTTCTTCCTGGATCAACASAATTATTGTTCAAAAACGGCAGACAAGAAAATCCCGAGAGCTTCCTTGCAGCACAGTTAGTGACACTTGAAGCTGCATTGTGGAAAAAGCCCTTCTGAGAAGGCTCCCTGGCAGCTAAGGAGATTTGAAGATAAAATCAGCCTGTTTGGTAGCTGTGCAAAGCTCCCAYTTCCAGATAGTCCTAAATGCTTCACTGCCAAAGGTAGTTAAAGGCAGCGTCAAGTGAWTCAAATCGGATTAGATGTGGGTATTAACCACAGGCTTTGTGGAATTTGGGTGGTGACTTCAAAACAAAGTCTAATGCTGAAGGTGGTGAGCCTTGGTGCCCTGATCAGCAGAMTCCAGGTGTGTTGCCAAATAACTGTTCCTTGGATGAGCCCGAGCATGGAAGGGGAGCAGAACCTGTGCCCTGAGCTAGGAGTCAGTGCTGGGAGAAAAACAGCTGTGAATGATTTTTAACAGCCAGTTCTATAAAMTCCTTTCCAGCTCTGCAGATTCAGCTGTGAAAATACCCTCCTCCAAAATGCATATTAGGCATCTCAAAGTGCAGCCATGTGCTGAGTGCTGGCCACAAAGTAAAATTGCTGTATTTGAGAATAGCAGGAGGGAGGAGAGCAATACATGTGTTTCCCATATGAGCCTGGAAAGAATTAATGTTGCCTTTGGAAGCTACACATTGTTAGGATGTAGGCAGTCAGATCTGCCCTTGCTCCACATAAATCAATGAAGCTCAATCAGGGATGAATCTGGTTCAGGGTTTGTGTTATATTTTTCATCCTTCAARGGAAGAAGGAGAAAAGACATAACTTTGACAGGGAGATACATCAGCTTGGAGTCTTATTTTGTTTTAACCCTTCTGTGATTCTGTGAAGAGGGAACAAAAACAGCTTTTCCTTGAATTCTTTCAAGAATCATTCTGAGTAGGAATTGAAGTTACGTAGCACTCAAACCTAGAAGATACTATAATTGCAGTTTTGTTTCTTCAGCAGGACAGTATCTTATTCTGCAGGCATACAATATGCTATCAGGAAGGGTTTTAACCTGTGTATTGGATCTATTGTAAAAACAAACTGCAAACAATCCCATTCTTTTGCATGCTTAAGTATATCACTGAATCTATTTCTTATAAAAAGCATTGTGTGTCCTAAAGAGACAAAGTGGTGTGTTTTTCAAAGGTACTGAACATCTACGCTGCTGCTTTGAGAGATTTGCATCATTTTAGAACCTTTGCAAGATGARTTATGAGGATTTCAAGACATGCCAATTCTGGCGACTTAACATGCTCTGAGGAAAAGATGACAGCAGAAAGAAAATTAATCCTTTTACTATAGCAAAATAAATTTCCTCACCTGTCTGGCTCCCAAGAATTTTTTACTGAAGGGGGAAAAAAGGCAGATAAACAGCCCATTTCTTCTAGGTTCTCTCTCTTTAAACAACCACAATGTGCTAAGAGATACCACATTCACACTGAAAAGGCTGACTGCTGCTTTTAAACAAGGCAAAATGAAACACTGTTTTTCAAAACACAACATGTTTTGAAATAATAGAAGGAATCTTTTCATGAAAACTCTTCATGAAAATTGCTTTTGTTTGACTAATTCATGTGTCTGTTCGAAATGAAAAGCTTTTCCAATGGACAAAACCTAATCTCTTTACAGAGCTATTCTACAGRAAAAATATGAGAATCCTAAGTTCATCCTTCTTAGCCCCAAGTCTGTCTCTTTGATCTCCATAGGTGAGCTGCACCACTAGGATATTTTCTTTATGCAACAACCTCTTTTTGGGGCCRCACTTTYGACTTATTGCACAAAGATGCAACAYGTGGCTGTACCAGGTCAGCCCAGAAGTGCAGCCTGACCCATATTCTGTGCWGGGAAAGAAGAGCTGCTCTGAAGAGATCCAAAGGAGCTYGTGCTCTGCTGTGAAATACTAGGAATACTATGAAATGCTTCTGATCATTGTGGGCTGATATTACAGCTATAAGAGCGAAAGCCCTGAGCACAAAAAGCACCATAGGAGCCTCTTGGGCTGCAAAAGGAACCACAAAGATTAAGCACGCAACCAAAACTTGCTCTTTCTACTGAAAAAACTACAAAACTTCCTACCCAAGCAGAAGACTGTGGTTAGTACTCCTCGTGTTGGTGGAATGAACAATTTTGGCTTGAGTAACAGCTGACTTCAGAAGGAAATAGAGATTAATGCTAGGTTCTTGGGGAGGACCTTAGCAAATAGGGACCTTTCTTCTGCTTGCTACCTGTCTCTGAGCCACCAGTGGTATTTTTCTCTTCAACAGCTATAGATTAATATTCCCTGCATGAATTTGTCCAGCCCCTTCTGGGAACTCCTCTAAATGTTTCCCCTTTGCACCTCTTTGTGGCAAATGCTCCCTCAGCTTAAGTGTTTGTGGTGAGAGAGAATCTGCTGTTGTTACCTGCTAACTTTCTTCAAAGCTCCCTGGCTTGGGTGCCAACAGAGATGGCAAGACATGTTTCTTCCTCCAGTTTCTCTGTGCTCCCTGCGGCCTCCCTTTCATCTCTTTCCCTTAGACTTTTCTGTGTTGTACAGAAGTTGCTCTGTAGCCTTGTTTAGTCATGTCAGCCTTTTTCCCTAGTTGTTTCACTGTTTTTATAGTTGGGGGACCCGAATCCGCATGAAGTGTGCGGTRTGTAGGCATGCCTTGGATTATTGATTGTTATCAGGTTCTGTTTTGCTCTRATTTCTTGTGATGAGGATTCTCTTTCTTTTTTTCTCAACACACACACATACACACACACACACATATATAGTAATCTTACCTCATTCTCATTATGAAGAATTCCATCAGTCCACTACAATTTTTAATCAAAAAAAGCTCTAATTCTGTTGACCGGCACTTTCTATTGTGTGAGTGTATCTAACTGCATGTGAATTGTATGTCTGAGTTTGGGCATAGGGGCTTGCTACAGGGCCGTGTAGTTACTATAAAGGCTTTGAGTGATTTCAGTGCAGAGTGACACACACAGCCTGAAATTGGAGGCTTTTTGTCACTAGTGCAACCTGGATATCAATTGTTGATGGGTAGCAGTAAGAAGGGAAGTTCTTTTGTCAAGGATTCAGTCAAGTCCTTGGTAGTCRAGTGAATCTTGCGAGTCAAACCTGCCCTCCAGCAAGCCAAGGCAGTGCTATGAGGGGGCTGTCCCTTCCTTCCCTGTGTCGTACTTTGCATTTCTGTGCAAGGAGGAGGTTGCCATCCTGAGGACGGGCCGCCTCCCTGAGCACAAGGCATCAGTGCCACCTGTCACCTGTTCAGTGCAACCACGTTGTGTCTTGTACTCATGGGACTGCTTGGTCCAGTGACCTGGTTAAAGTTCACATTCTCAGTGCATCTCCATAGCACTGATCCCATGGAGATTGCACCTCATTTTTAATTAGAAAGTGGTTATATAATGTGTGTATCGCACATGTGGTAACATTTTCTCAGCCCAACAGTTCTGCAAGTCACAGGAAAATGCCTCAATCTGATGATCATGTTTCCTGTGTGCCATTAAAGGCACTGTTTAAGAGGGCTGCTGGTCAGCCTTCCCCAGGAGACCAGTACAGCCACATGGGCTCATCCCTGCCTGGATAGACTGAGCCTGGAGAGGCACAAAAAGCTCTCTGGGCCCAGCTCTAGAAAACCTGAATGTGCTGAATTCCCTCAAAGTATTCTGCCCCTCATGGGAGGTAGCTGGAGTTTCATCAGATCCAACCCTTCCTTACCAAAAGGGTTTGTGTGTGACTTGAGGTGCCTGATGCTACTGCTTTGAGAGACTTTGATATTTGGAGAAAATTTCTACCTGGGAAGCTTAGTCAAGCATTGGAACRGGCTGCCCAGGGAAGTGGTGGGACACAGTCCCTGAGAGTGTTCAAGAAACATGTAGATGAGACACTTAGGGACATGGTTAGCAGGTAGGGYGGTGATGTGTTTATGGTTGAACTTAGTCTTGAAGGTCTTTTCCAACTGTAATGATTCTGTGATTCTATTCTGCTGCCTTTCTGATGTAGTGACTCACATGTGCAAGTTAGGTTCACGATATATTGGTGTATCCCGTGTATCTGTTGTTTTCCAAATTCTGTGACTATTTTTTCCTTAGTTCCATTTTGCTTATTTTTTTGCCTTTTTTCTCCTTACCCCTCTGTCTTACTGGATCCTTTTTCAAGGCAACCATGGACTATGATGCCTTTTGGCATGTACTGAGGGCTGARTTCTCCTGTCTGACAGGATATTTGAGCATGAAAAGCTCCCTTTTTCCCCTGCAGTGATGGTCAGTGCAGGAGCAGCCGTCTCCTCATGCTCCAGGCTCCAGTTCCTGAGCACAAGCCATTATTTCTCCTAAATGCGTAGTGCTGTCAATGTCACCATGCTGCTCAAAGGTTATTCATTGATGTGGGGAAGTGACCTTTGAAAAAGGCGTTGGAAGCATAAAAGATAGATGAAGAGACTGAGGGCATCARTACTGGTTGGCTTTTTTGCATAGATGGAATGTTCTCGTGAGAAATGGTGGCCTGACCCTTGTTAGGAGTGCTGAGCTTCATTCATCAAGYCCCTCTGTGGTACACAGCCAGAGGCATCACAGGTTTGGAGGAAAAAGGTTGAATTTGGACAGTATGACCCCTCTGGATATTTTCTGAAAGATCTTAATTAGAAAGATAGGAATTTGATGTTTCAGGAGGAACTTTATAGACTAAAGCAACTGCAGGTCTTTTCCATCCTTCTCACTGTGGGTAATGATTGAAGGAAGTAAGCAAATTTTTTTTGGTTTCCCTCAGAACGGTGATACCTGCCAAGTTGGTTTTGGATTGCAAATGACCACAAAACTTGCAAGAATCTCARCCCTTTGTGACTATAGTCAGAGTGCGTCTCAGCACTTGAAGTTTGCTATTAATAGTTCTTGATATTACAGCACACAAATCTTTTGCAAAAGAGGGGGAAAAGGAGAGAATAGGAAGAAGAGTGAAATACTTTAAAAGGAAGAGGAAAAAAGTCTATTGGCCAAGGTGGTCCTGGAGACTAGAGCCTAGAGAGGAGAGCTGGATTTGGTTTATAATTTGAATTTAAACTGCTATTAGATTCACTCTAGAGTAAAGCTCAAAGTTGTAAGAGGTGTTTACTCCACATTCCTTGCCATGGAGTGCTCCAGTGTGCCCTGGCTGATGTTTCCAGGGAATAACTTCTGCAGGTGGCCTTGCACCTGAGGAGGATCGAAGGGGTGGTGGGGACAGGTTGGGACACAAGCAAGGAGCCATCCACCCAAATGTCCTGGCGGGGATGTCTCCTTTACTGACTTGGGGCAGTGTTGCCTTCTCCATAGACAGAATAGACTCGTTCGTCATTGAATGGCAAGGGAAACACTGATAAAAAGGTGTCCCAGATCCCAGGAGTGCTCTGGGCTTCAGAGAGCCCTTGGGAGTCCCTCTCTCAGCTGCGGTGTGGAAATGACAATGTCAGAGAAGGCTCCAACTGTGCTTGACTTAAGGGATTACAAGTCGACTAAACTGCACCATCTCTCTACTGGGTGCCTTTAGCCTGTGGTGAACACAGGCTTGTTTCARTTTAAAGCAGCATTGAAAGTTGTAYAAGATTTATCAAATGTCATCTTTGGTGTAATATAAGATRATAAAAAGGGATAGTTATGGTCTCTCTGCTAGAGGACAATAAATATTTTCCTTATTGGAATTTAATGGTGTGTTTGAGMTTTAGATGGAGCAATGGAGAATGGGTCTGGCTTAAGTATATTGAATGGGATATATTTCAAAAAAAAAAGAGGATGAGAATTTGGAAGGAAGCAGATGGGAGCTCTGGGAACTGCACAGTATGAAGTGATAGCTGCTGGGGCTCTGTGAGTACTCTTAGAGATGCAGAAGCTGTGAAAAGGCTCATTTTTCATGTTTCTCATGAAATACTGGAGATCACAAAGCAGAAGCCCATGCAGAAACTAATGAGATTCTAAGCAACTTCACAGCCAGATAATTGTCATCTTTCACTTATGGATCTTCTATCATGAGAGAAGAGACAAAATAATTCTGTGCTGCAAATCTGGCAGTGGCCAATGGAGTCTCAGCGAGTGCATGTGTGACTGAGGGGAGACTGACTCTTCCAAACAGAACCAGCAAAGAGTCGATACAGATTGGGGCATTAGGATGGACAACAGAGATTGATAAAAGGAAACCATGAATTGAACTGTGAATAGTGATGTATTTAAAACTTCTGTATTTTGAGTTCTGCTTCTTTTTGCAAGTGTGCTCCACTCCCCAGTGAACATTCCTGTTTTACAAGGAATTTCCTTCAATATAAACAAGTGTAAGAAATGCAAAGCTCCCTGCTGGTTAGAAATCTGCTATCRGGATCACTCTTGGCTGTCACTGTTTATTGGCAGGCTGTTCCTGGGGCACTGAAAAGGAACAGATGAACACAGGATTTTGTCTGCCTTTCTTGCCTATTTATAAAAACAGTGRAATTTGTGGTACTCCTTGCTGCTTTAAATGTCTCCTGGACAACTTTCATTTGAGTCCTCATCTCTACTTGACTATGGAAAGAGAAGGGAGTCTGTTATGCTTTAATCCAGTGAAAAGAAGAGATGAAGTGGAGTGTGGTCCCCAGCAGGCTGATACTGTAACCCTAAGCATTGTYGTCTCCTCCTGGGTGTCCTGTTGAGAATGTGCTGGAGGGGAGGGGACCTTTGCATAGATAAGTGATTCCACAAAATGCTTGCTTTCTTAGAGCAGGCTGTAGTGCTCCTAAAATGGTTCTTGATCAAGTCTCTCAGCTGGGYGATTCAGGACTTGGAAACAGTTGTGTTGTAGCTAACAGCAATGACCCTATAGACATCCCTGCTGACCTTCCTTTTGCTCAGGTTATGTCTCCAGCCAGGAAGGATGCTGTCTCTGACATATCCACGTCTGCTGTCTGACTGTTAAGGACCCAAGAATTGGAGATTATTGGACCCTTGTTATTTTCTGTTAAAAAGTCCATCTTGTAAAGGTGCTGTGGATTGGATTTGTACTAACTGCTTTTTACTTGTTTTCCTCCATTGTGCCTCATTGAATTTTCAGAGCCTTCGTTRTGCAGTGCACACAAGAACTCCACGTGTTTCTGTCTAATTTCCGTTTTGCTTCCAAAAACACACAAGCCAGCAAGCACGAAAAAAAGAAATTGATGTGGTCGGATTGTTTTCTGCTCACCTTGTGAGTGTAAAAATAAGCTGTTAGGGTTTCAGACCAGACCTGTGTTAAACTATAAAGCAATTTTCCAGTGCCTTGGCACTTTTTTTCCCCAAAGCCTGCTGCAAGCATCCCTGCTTTTCTGTAAGATTGAGAGCTRCTGGGGTGTTGGCCACTTCTGTGGGTGCTGTGCACAGAAGTCGCTTGCCAGATTCCTTGGCATCTAACAGATAATCAACATTCGAAACTCCTTTGATCTGTTTCTTTCCTTGCCAGCTCTGGCCAAATGTGAAGTTGGTGAAAATCTAGCCCGGCCCCTGGTGTTTTGGGCTTGAGTTCTGGCTGAGATGAAATCAGATGATGACTGAAGTAGAAATATCCCTGGGGAGTAGGGAAAGAAAAGGACAAAATGCACAAGGCGATTAAAGACTGAAAAATAGACCCAGCATGTGTGATGTTGTAATGTTTACGGATAATTTATTTCACTAGTTTGATTTAGCTTGTTTAAGACTGAAATGCTCTGGTAAAGAGCTGTTTCTTCCAGTGCAAATCTTTCTTGGATAAGAAAATTCTTTTATTCAAACCGAAATTGTCTTAGTCTGCCTTGCACTTGCCAGAGTAAAGTACTTAAGGGTAAACCCAGCACTTTTTTTATTTTTGCATTAGTTTGTTTCTGAAAGCTCTCCATGTTTTCAGTGCCTGTGGATGTCCGAATTACTGCAGTCTGTTTGGGTGAGCAATGAACATTTTTTGCTACAGATGCTTTTTTAAATTTTATTTTTGGCATTACTGTCAGTGTATTCAGCAATGCAGATTTAGGCTGAAAGCCTGAGCGTTGCTCACAGTGGCTTGGGAGCCTTCCCCCTCCGGCCCCAAACTCCCACTGATTCCAGCCCCTCCTTTCTCGGATAGGATTGTGAAGCTCAGCCAAAGCTCCAGGCTGCTTTTGCCCTTCCTGCAAGACTCTGATTCAGTGTCTTGTGTGGGATTGCTTGGGGAAACAATCTGCTAGAAATCACTTTTCTGATTTAAAAACCCAAACTTTATATTGATCAAAACAAATACTTTGTGAAAAATATCTGCTTTCTACCGGGGAAACTCAAATTTCTGCCAAAAAAATCCAAGAAAGGTTGCCTGAAAATCATAAGTCAGAAATGTTTTAAGACTGCCCCATCACAAGAGCTGAGCATTGCAGGAGCTGCAAAGTGTCCAGGGAGCCATTGGGAGCAGGGTAGGAGGAGAAAGAGGCACTTTGAACTTAAAATTTATGAAACAATGAGACAACTCTTCCACATACGCCCTGGGAGGAGGCACTTGTGGCAAAAATGTTAGAATTCATAAGAAGATTATTGAAGGAAAAATGGAAAAAATCCACGGTTGTTTTTCACTTGTAGGTATGGAAGAAAAGTCCTTGTTTTCTGGCTGTTTTTATCACCATTTTATATAGTAGTTTTTGGTAAAGAAGTTTAAATGGTGGAAGCTTGACTGCACTAGTTGCAGTATTTATTTTTTTTTACCATTCAAAATAATCTGGATTTTGCAATGAATATAAGAATAATGCCAATTCATTTATGCTGAGTGCATTTGCTCAATGTACTCAGAAATAGTAGCATCATCAGGCATGGATATCCTAAAAAGGTATGCATATACAGAGCTTTGAATCTTGGAGACTTCCAGTTGGAAAAAAATGTTTGCTGTTACATTTGACTTGGGAAAGAACAACTCAGAGCAAATGGAAGGAAACACTTCGGCAGCAAAGGGAACCTTGCCAGTTCGGAGTGCTCTGAAGTGAGTTTAATGCGGAGCCTGTTGATGTTTTCTTCTGCTTGGTCTCATTATTTGCTTTCGCAGCGTGTAGCCGATGAGGAATCAAAGGGCAAGTGCAAAGTGCTAGTTCAGCAGTAACGAGGGTGTCAGGAAGCTGTTTGAAAGCCCATCTGCACATTGGCAACAGCCTTTTGCAATCGCTTCAGCACGAGCAGCACTGAGYGCAGTGTTTGCCACTGCAATTTCCTTATTTGATTTGCCTGTAAATTTACACAGGTATTGTGCTTCTCATTAAGGCAGAGCAGGAAATTAAATCCATAAAGTTTCCCTGGGAATATTAGCATTTGAAATAGAAAGTATTTATCTTTTTTAGTGTAGTAAGCTATTTCTAACATGTCCACATTTCTGGGTTAAAGCTGTGATGTTTTATCATTTAATTGATAAATATCTAAGTGTGCAGCCAGTGTATGCTGTAACTATGGGCAGGAGTGAAAGTCTTTGCTATATGACAGCTAATGGGTCAAGAATAAAATCGCTTCAGGATATACAAGCTGAAGGTTAAGAATTGCTGAGAAGGTTTATGGAGGCCCATGTAGTGTAAGCAAAGCACTTCTTGCTATGGGAAGCCTTTATGGAAGAAGAATGTAAGAAACCTGGTGATTGATCTGCTTTGTAGCTGTGTAGAGTAGTGAGCTTCTGACCTTAAGACAGGAAAGCTCCAACAACTTAAATCAGAAAGTGAAGCACTGTCATGCATGACAGCGGAGTTAGCAAACAAACTTTGTGCAATACTAATTGCAATAAGCAAACTTTAAACCTGTGCTGTTAGGCTGTCTTGCAAGGTTTCCTGTACTTCCCTTCCTCTCACTTCTAGGAACAGTCGTGAGAAATGCCTTTTTATGGGAAAGTGTCAACTCCTGTTCGTGCAGCTTGAAAGGGGAACTGGCAGAGGTTTTTAGACATTTAAGAATTGCATGGTGTGAGAAAGAGGGGAAGGTTTGGGGCAGGTGCCAGAAGTGATCTGTGCTTTGGTCAGATTGATCAGGAAAATCAATCTTTTGATTGAATCAATCTTTTGATTGAGTTTATCAGGAAAATGCATCTTTTCCTGATAAGCTCATGTGTTATTTGTAGATGCCGGCAGTAGAGATTGTTATATCTTTAAAAACAAACCGCAACCACTATAAAGTTATGGAGTAAGACACATTTTTTTAATTTTCCTCTTAAGCTGCCTCTGCAGTCATGGGCTTAATACAAATGGATGTGTGTATGTAATAAATTCAGTTACCATTACTGATCTTGCTTTCAGTCTTGAAGCATGCTAAATTTGTACCTGTATTTATTTCTTATTTGTCCATGTTTTTACGTTGTTATTGGATTCAAATTGCCAGCAGTTTTGATACCTCTGTTCTTGTGATAAGAAATTATTCATGTCTGAGGTGGCTTTCTGTGATAAAGATCTGACATGCCAGTGTGGCTGCTTCCAGGAATTAAGGAGCAGGACAAGTTTCCACTTTTCCTGCAACAAGTGCCAGGAGGTGTCTTGGACCTTGGCCAACATAACAAAGAGGGACAAGAAGGATGACAGTAATTACAACACAAAGAAGACAGTGCTGGTAACTGTATTCCTGTATGCTGAGTTATCCATCCACAGAGGGAGCAAAGCACGTGTGGTAGGAACTGTATGCACTCCTGGAGAGTGCCCATGAGAAGAGTGTAAGAACTAGTGTAGATGAAGGGGAGGGGAGAAACTAGCCTGGGTTTATCTCTCTTCCAGAGGAAGTTTGGTGGGACTTCTGCCACCAAGGTCATATTGCTGTACATGACAAATAACGTCGATAGAATCCCAGCTGGTTTGGGGTGTTGTCAATGTAATGGAACAGAGATGACTTGGGACAGAATTGCTATGGCAAAAAGCCATAACTGACAAAACAGATGTTCTATACAAAAAATTAAAAATGGAGGTATTTGAGGTCATCTTCTTTGTTAACTGTTTGTTAATTGCTTATTGAACAATCTTTATTACTCTTTTTCTGTGTGTTTAGACCATGTGGAATACAGTAAACGTCTGTTTATCTCACCTTGTAAAGCATAGATGGAGAGCTGAATTTTTACATGCAAGTACTGGCAAGGATAAGTTTTGAAAATGAAGTCACTATTTGGCCTTTTTATATTATTTTGTATTATTTATATTTTTATATTTATATTTTTATATTATTTATATTATATTATTGACTTTCTTTTTACACATGTAACTTTGACACAATAGCCCATTGACTAATCAACTTGCCATACAAAGTTGGAGTTGACAGTGGGAAAAAACCCCTTTCCTCATGATTCTGAGTTAGAAATGCAACAGAAAGGTCAAAGTGACCCAGGCYTTCAGAGTATCAAAGGAAAATTGAGTTATTGTGAAGTAAAAAGGACTGGGCAAGAACTTATGCTGATACTTTGATTGCTTGAGCAGCAGGAAGACAGTCACATCTGATCTCCTCCTGGTCTAGCCTCCTTGTAGGAGTTCTTCCTCTATAGATTTGTGCCTGCTTGACATCCTCATTTGTTCTGAACATGGCATTTGTTGATTTTTGTGGTAGCCTTAATGTATAATTTAAACCTGACCAGTAGCTTTGCATTCATGTTTAAAATTAGAAGGCTGGATTCCTTTTCTTTTTAGGGAGRGAGAGAAGAAAAGGGGCAAAAAGTAAATGAGCAGTAATAGTAATATAAGATGAGTAAGTCTTTGACTTCGAGTCCCGAACCTGTGAAACAGCATGGATTTAATCAAGGCTTCCAATTAAGGACGACTTCTGGCTTTTAGGTTTCCATTGCAAGCGAAAGTTTATCTGGAAAGATTTTTATGCTTTTAGGAACTGATAGACTTTGAAAAAAGGCAGTCAAAATGCATGTTTGCCCAAATTTGGTGTGGGGACATACTGTGCCCACGACCGTCAACSTGGGGGTAAAAGGCATCTGTTGGAGGAGGCTTTGAAGCAGCTYGTGGAGTTTTCGCTGAGCTGCCTGTGTGCTGCTGATACATAGCCCACGAATGCTTATCCTTTAAGAACTGCTTTTCTTCCATGCTCACGGTCTCCCTATTCCCTTCACTTCCATGCAAGATTTCCCAGCTATGGAGAGAAACTAAGACTTGTGGAGTTTCAGACGAGGTTTCTTGTTTCTGTCCTTGCAAATCTTAATACAGCAGCAGTGTACTTAATACAGCATCTTAATTCTTCTACCGCTCAGCAAGAACGTTGTACTGATAGAAGCTGAAGAGAAGGATGTTAGGGGAGAAGCTCTAAGAGGGAATTGCCAGATCATCCATCAGATYCTCTRTATGGGGAAGGTGAAAATGCATTTAGTAGAGCCATTGCTTTGGGTTTAGTGCTGKATGTATTAAGTATGTCAAAGTGCTMTACAGCTATACAAAAGCTATACAAKGCTYTTGTGATGCTGGTAATCCCTACTAAAAATGCTAACACGGACACAAGGGTCTGACACTGTCCAGCTGCTGGATCCATCGCTTATGGTCACAGAGGAGGGAGGTATAAATGAATCCTGTGCAGTCCAGATGGTTATCAAAGGTGCTCTTGCTCAAAGTCAGGAGTTGGGTACAGAGCTTGWAGCATAAGAAATTTTACAGCCTTTGTTATGCAGGTCTATTTTATGATCACAAGAGCTTATTAAAATGTGTGAACAGCTGCTTGCTTGTTCCACTGAAAGGCTGGAGCCAGAAGGGTTTTGTGCTCTTGAGACGAGAGTGGACCACAGGGTTCATCATATGCATGATCTCGACGTGGGATTTCAGCTAGGAGCAGGCTTATACTTTCCATTTATGAAATAGCTTCTATTCAGGGCTTGTCCTCCAGGGAAGAGATGCAAAAAGCCAGAAAAACAAGACACAAGTCTTTCTAGTGCATCATATGCAGCTAATAAGCTGCTGGAAGACCAAAAGTTTTGCATAAATATGGAACCTTTATCTCAATAAATTGGATTTCAGGTTATTAAAAAAAAAAAGATATTTTTACGTGCCCATTTGACCTGTTAGGCCTTGATATATCCAGAAAAATAAATGCTAGAAGTTTCTTTTCATATTTTGCTTCTGTGGTGACTGCCTTAAGAGGAGGGTTCAGAGACAGAATGTGAACAGAGTCTGTGTTCTTTGACTTGCAGTACTGGACAGTAGAGATTAACTGTTTTATGCTTATTTTCAGACTGGATATTTCCATCTGCCCCATGGGGATTACTTCATTGAGCCCGTTAAAAAGCATCTGCAGAAGGAGGGAACACCTCATCCCCATATTATCTATGGGGCAAATATCCTTCAAAATGCTTTAAGGAGAAGACGGGCAGTCCCTGTGGAGAAAGAACAAGCATGTGGATTGAATGGTATAAATATTTTGGCTGTTTGCTTTCTGCATCTTTCTAAGCAGCTTTTATTTTTCAGTTGTCTATGCCTTTCTTYTGCCAGACTTGTTTAAATTTTGGAAATAATATGGAATAGAATTAAAAACAATGTATCAGTTACAACACCAGCTCTGACTAGCCATGTTCCTATCTGAGAATGTGAACCCAAATTTCCATTATCACTGCTGGAATRTGATTTTCCATGGTTGTGACACCTGTGATCCTTTCTACTCCTCACTTTTTTATCCAGCCAAAACTTGAATCTGACTTGAATTCTTGAATAGTGCTGGGATGACAAGAACTAGAGTCATTATTTTTAATAAAATATTCTCACTCTATCTGTGGCTTAATTTTAGGATTTTAGGGTTCTTTGTTACCAAAGKTTTTGAAGACTTAACTGATTGCTGTGGAAACGAGGTATGCTGTCATATCAAAGKTATACATAGCAAACTGTTTTTGTAGAAGCATARGTAAAAATGACTAAATGACTTAGTAGGTCATTTGATRCTGCATGTTATTGCACCGGTATGTCATTTAAGAAAACAAACTGCTGGACCTGTAATGAGGAATATGYCTGGTGGGTAGTTAACATATCCTGATTTACCAGATATATTCCTTCAATTCATTACTCAAATCATGTGTTTGATTTCATAATAAAAACTTAGAAATGTTGCTTTGGTTCTCTGACACTTGAGTCTTCCTACTGAATCTGCACAAGACATTAGTCAAGGTACTGTGTTGGTAGAGAAAATGAATAAATAACAGATGAATCCAAATTTACATACAAAAGGGGCTGCAGAATATTAAGGGATGTGTGTCTGTTTTTATAAGTTAGCAGTTAAAGTTGGTTCTTTTCCAGGGGTTAAAAATGGCTGTATAGGAAGTTTTAATGCACAGTCATGACTGCTGCTGAGCTTTTACTACTGTAAWGCTAAGTGCTGGGTAAAAGCAGCAAACAACTCTGCCCCCAGCCACATTCTAGTCAAAGACCTGGGTTGAAATTCTCAATGGCAGAAAACAGCATGAACTGCTGGGGAAAGCTAGAAATCTGGTGGTTAGAGGACACATGTTAAATCATCATCAGTGTTGACCAGCCCATGATCAGGGATACTGTAAGAATGAATATGATTTTTTTTTTTTTTTTTACTTTTAAACACATTTTGTAGTTGATATCTGCTTGGTGATGAAGACTAAAAACTGTCAACATCAAAAATTGGCATCTGTTTCAACTTAAATCTATGTTAGTGTTGTTTTTCTCTGAATGCTGGGATAAATGAGATGAGTTGGTCTGGATTTGCCTATGGTGATTGAGGAAATGTTCTTGTCTACTGCCCCCCAGGTTTCATTATGCATGAAATAACATCTGTAAACAATTTTAAGTATGGAGCAGAGATAGAAGTTGCAAGGGAAGAGGCTATATGATCACTTTGAGTAGTTTGAGTCATCCTGGTATATTCCTTCAAATTAGTGAAGAGTAAGACAGAAACAGACTGTCTGTACCAGAAAAAAAGTGAGCATAAATTCCCTAMGTTTTCATTACATTGACTAGCTAGGTTGCTTTGCTGGCTCCTAACTAGGCTTTTGACTCTAAAGTTTGTCTGATTGCTCATTCTCGTATGGCAAAACCACTACTGGTAAAAATACATTCATATTACTCTGASCTTACAAGAAAGTGTCTTAGGAATTAAGGGAGTGTACATAATCATTTATGTTTCTGTTTAATTGACTTGTTTTGAGTTGATAATGTCTCCTTTGGRCTCTTGTAGCTGACTTTTCAACAACTGTAGAAAAGGTAAGAAATAAGTCAGTGTCATTTACTGTTTGCATCAGACTGGTTAAAAGAGCAGTTGCCCTTGGTAAGGAGAAGGGAGGGCATAAAAAAAAGCAAAGTGAAGTAATTGTTGGCTTC
Organism: Eudromia elegans; assembly: GCA_003342815.1. Lineage (NCBI taxonomy): Eukaryota > Metazoa > Chordata > Aves > Tinamiformes > Tinamidae > Eudromia > Eudromia elegans. The sequence continues at coordinate 1,107,020 of PTEX01000008.1, read as the reverse complement.
TGTACTAAATATCACACAGATTTGAGGGAACTTTTGTGCATAAAGAGCATATTCCCCTTTTGAACTTTGCAAGCACTTGATATTGTTAAGCTTGTCAGAAGTCTGTTGTGGCCACATGATATCACAGTTGGCCTAGATTAATGTGTTTTGGGATTRCTTTAAAGCAAAATTATTTTAACCTAAACCTTGCATTTAATTGTAGAAACAAATTCTATTTTATAGCTTTTAATACCATCATCAGTTTTATGCAGTCTGAAGTCCCAGCTTATTTCTCTTCTATTGAGGAATTATTGCTAAAGAGTTGTCTGCTGTATCTCTTGTAGGATCTGGTTTTGGGGATCAAATATTTTAACTTTCCGGGCTGAAATTTATTATATGGATTGTCTGCTTTTGTATGAGTTCTGGTTCTGTTTCTTTCTACATGTAAACCAAGACAATTCAGCCATTTGAGGCTTATGATAAGGAAATTCTGTGTTGTACCTGAGTTAAAATGTAGTGATGATTTGGAAATAGGTTTATACACCTTTTAAAAGTTAAACAGTTGTCTGCCCTGTGGAGATGTGTATCTGCATCAGCTAATCCAGCCCCACCTTGGAGGTTAGGGTTCAATTCATTGAATGAAATCAGTTGCCTGTTTTGAATTGTATGATTCTTGCCCTAAACTCTGACTGTATTGATCAGATCTCTGCTCTCTTGATCATCTCTAGAGACCTATATTTAATTGGAACAGACCCACTCCAAACATTCCCTAATCTTGTGCTGCTGTCAGTAGAACAGCAGCTTTGGTGGCAGCTTTGCAAGTTCTAGTCCTACTCATCATTCGTGAGCAAGCTGATGTGGTGCCTTCAGATGTTTTTCACTTTGCTTTATCCATGTCTTAGGAAGTTGCACACTGTTGTGCGATCATTAGATGACTGTATATGATTTTATACTTATTTTTCACAGGYCTTTTGCCTTCTCTGGTACACAGGGTGTTGTGGGGTTGTGCATTGAAAAACATGTTCATCACCCTGTGGGAAGGTAGCTGAGTGCTATGTGAATTTCATGAATAAAAATTCATCTTACAAACTGAAATGAAAAGTTAGGGTTTTCATTGAGAATGTCTTCCTGATTGGGTTTAACTGCAGGCCATTGTGTATCACTTTTAGAGAGTCACTCAAAACGTAACTCGCAAAAATCTGATTTTAAAAAGAGCCTTGCTCTGAGCCTTGTGATATTTCTGTGTACCAGTGCTTTGGCCATCCTGGTTTGAGGTTAGTGATACCTTCCGAGCATGGCACACCGACCTGTTTGTGGTCTGCAGCAGCGTTTTGCTTACTGAAAATGGCAGTGAAATATTCAGTCGAACTTCAACCCTAAGCTGGTTCTCAGCTCCTTTGCCCTCCWTCATGGCCCTCTTCCTCAGTTTTGTTTTATATGGCTACAAGCCTATACTTATTTCCTGCAGTCCCTTCCTCAAGGTAGTAACGCATGAACTGTCCCACCTGGCGGYTCTTGTTACCCCTGTGCTTTCTGCAATCCAGTGCACAAGGTATGTTTATGCAGTGCAGTATTATAGCTTTGGGTTTGTGTRTTTTGTGTAATTCCTTTTACCTGCGCTTCCTGTCCTTTTGGCTCTACTGCRGTTCTGATACTAAGTGTTCAGTTAAAGATGAAGCTTTTGTAACTTGTGCATCTAGTTATCCTTGCAGTCACATCTGTCTCTTCTATTACTATCATTCCTTCCTCTTCTCTTTTTCTACAGAATCTGTCTTCTTCCAAGTTGGTTTTCTGGTTTGTTCTTCTGCTTAGTGGCCTCTTTGCTTTATAGGATTTTTTTAACCTATAACAGCTGTTTCTGAATGGGGTGCTTTTAGATCCCCCGTGTGTGCCGGAAACTCAGGGCCAAACGGGTCTGTTTCAGGCAGCTTTATACAAACATCTATGTTTCTTTAAGTATTTAGCATGGGACAGTTTTTACAGTGTGTCCAAGTCTGCAGCATAATCATGGCTTCTGCCAAGCCCTCTGCATTCTCTGATAGAGGCTCCTACTGTAGAGCAGAAGTGCACAACAAGCGTTACAGTGTACGTAGAGAGAAGGTGAATTGAAAGATTTCCTTGTCTGCTACCTACCTACAGGAATACTTTGGCATCAGTTACATTCCTGTGCTCTCGCAATGATTATATTAATTAGTTTACAATTTGTGATATCCTCAATGGAATTAGATACTTGGAGAAAAGTCATTATGCTGCTACAAATCAAGGATGTGATAAATGATATAAATTAGGATGTGGGTATGGGCTGTGCGCTTCCACTGCTGCTTAGGCAATTGCCAGATGACTCACTCGTTACTTGCGTGCACAACTGAGCGGTAATCTTGAAAATACCGTTATGATATTGTGCACTGCAAGCTGCTGGCTTTCAACGTAATTGGAAATTCGTTTGAGAAGTGGCAACAGTGACAAATGAAGAGTGGCTTTGACCTTTGCAAATTACAACCCTTTTACTCATTTAGGCTTGTAGAAAAAGGAAAACAGAGGGTTTGGTTTGAGGGTTTCTTTAAATAAGTTATCTTGAAAAAAATTCCAGCAGTCTAAGATGTAATGTAGTAGATGAGACATTATTCTCCTCCAGGATTAAAAGTCCTCCTTTTTATATGTTTTGTTGCAGATAGCATACCRCCAGCTGATGGTACGCGTATGAACTGTGAATGAGAGTGGCTTTGTGAAGTTTGTGAATGAAAATGGTTAGATATGATGGAACACCTTCTAATTTTGTCAGTGATACAAGATTACAGCATTTCAACCATTTAGGTGGTCGAGTTGCTGTGGTTTGGAAATAGGATATTTGGGTTTTTACTCGCTGTATCTTAGTGATTGCTGCCATAGATGATAACGTAACTAAGTCGAGAGACTGGATTTAGGGTATTTAAACAGGTCTTCTRTTATAATTTTCACTTGAGCTTTAGGTTGTACATATTTGTCGTATTTTTAGCTTTCATTTTTTTCTCTGAAAGCAGTAGACAGGTGGGTTTCGTACCTATCAATTTAAGGTTGGTTTGCATGTTTTTTATGAACTTCCAACTCCTTGTCTGCAGTGGTATTAGGTCTTAGGAATAGATTTTTTTTCCATAATATTGAAGGTTTTTGTCTTGGTAGCTGCAATAAGTCTGGGGAGGGAGGAGATGGGCTAGAACACAGCTGACTCTAGAGATCTGATGCTGTGTGGAGTGAGCAGAGGCATGGGGGGAATTAAAGGAGCAGAGCAAAACCATCTGTGCAAAAACTACTTTAAAAGCCTTTTGAATGATGCCTTTGAAGTGCAAGTCATTTAATGGCTGATTAGAGTGACACTATGCTGTGTCAGGCAATAGTTATCTGTTGTTCTTCCTAAAAGGAGACATCTGAGTGTAGTATTTTATTGAGTAATGGTCTTGTTTTTTGATGATGAACTTGCTACCGCCAGAGGATTCTCTTCAAATTTTCTGTCTTTAAATGTACAGCACAAACTGCTGGTCTTGGCTTTTGACAGTGAAATCTTTTGTTCTTCTATGTGGAAGAGGAGGGGAGATTTAAAAAAAGACTCTGAAGGCTCATTTACTCTCAAATGAGAGCATGTCTCTTCTTGGAGGAACATTGTGGCCAATATAAGCAGTCATGCTGGCTCCCAGAACCTGGTTCTTGCTACGTAACTTGCAGATCTGCTAAAAGAATGATGCTGRCATTTTTCTAGCACTTTTCTTCTGCGTTTAACCCATCAATTACTATTCAGCTTAATTTACTTAATTTCTCCAAAACACAAGGACTGTTTCTTGGGATTATAAATTCACAGATTGAGTTGCAGTAACTGAAATGAATTCAATTAATATAGAGGACAGAGCAACCTTGTCGTGGCATGCCGCAACGTTGTATGTTGAAGGTCTGCTAATCTGTTTGAAAGAATTTTGCCATGAAAAAAATGCAGATGGTCACATTCAGTCAGTGACCTCCATTGTATAGTAGGAGCACAAACGTACGGCTTCTGGAAGCAGAGTCTCATTTCTAGAACAGATTACACTGAGATGGTGAGTACCTGCTTGTGGCACAGCAGGTCAGGGGTGTCCAGAGCTTGGGAGATAGGGGTGTCACAGGTAGGAGCAYGAAACACTTGCTTCTAACTGTTTAATATCAACAGTGTTCCAGTCCTGAACACTGGAACAAGGTGCCCAGATTGGTTCYGGAGTCTCCATCCTTGGAGATATTCAGATGCCTGGATGTGATCCTGGGTAATGTGTGCTCTGGCTGACCCTGCTAAAGCAGGAGGGGTGGACTAGATGATATCCAGAGGTCACTTTCCATCTCAACTATTCTGTATTTTGTCTGTTCACTCATCCCATTATCAGAGTATTATTGGCAGAGCTGTTCAGCATTCAGTTTTGGCAATTCCAAACTTTTAACTGAACTCTCTGTGAACTTTTTAAAGAAACTTTCTTTTAAGAAGAAATTTATTGCTTCTTGAGTAGACCTCATAGTGTTTCTAATTCCTCTGAGAAAGTGCTGACTCTGTGCTGTTGGTCTGATGCACTGATATGGGCTCAGTGGTCACAATTAGTTTCTCCCAAATCTTCGTGTCACTAATGAGCCTCTGGCACCCTCGTGTCATCTGTGACCTGCTTAAGCTGCAGGAGACTCGCAGTGCGCAGACACCTTTTTAATGCGGTGTGAGACACAGTGTCCTTGCAGCTTGTCAGCTCCCTGCTCTGGTCTGCTGTTCTGCCACCAGCTAATTGAATTTGGATGCGTTTTGTGTAATTAAAGAGTTCTCTGGATGACTTATAGTTAAAAGGAGACGACARTACTCTTTCCAAGATAAGTTATAACTTTGTGATCCTCTGGGAAGAGGAGGCACTGCATAGCTTAGGAGGTCACACGATCTTTCCTTATCCGCCACTAGTGTGGCTTATTAGGGTGGTCTGTAATTTCTGCCTTTTCCAAGGAGTATCCGTGCCTTATTCCAGCTTGCCCTGCTCCTCACCTAGTTTTATTTGGTAGCATGTTCCTGAGCACACAGATCCCATTCTCCACTGGTGCTTGTCTTGTGGTTGTAGAGTGCAGTTTCCAATGCCACAGCATTGGTGACTTGTTGGGGACTGTTCCCATCACAGCTTTGTCAGTATTTGAGCAGCTGGAACYTGTGTGTTGATCAGCAGCAGCTTTGCTAGGCCTTTACTAGTCTGCAAAGGGCACGGACGTCTTCTGGAGTCCTGGGAATCCCTTCTAACACAGGTCTTTAGCTCTGGCCTGGTTATATAGTCAATTGCTGAGACCAAAGATTTGCCTCAGTGCAAGTATGGTGAGCTATTGGATATTTTTTCTGTGAATGACTTTTCTTTGGGTGAGATTTGTTCCTGTGTTTCACAGTGTTTATGTGAAATTTGCCAGTTGCRGTGCATCCTTACAGATGTTACCTCTTCCTTGTACCATGTATTTCTGTGATAAAGACAGTTCTGAGAACTCRGAGTAAAAAGCAGAGTAGAGGAACACCATTCCTTTTAAAGGTCATACAGAATTACACATTTTCTTCCTAGAAAAAGGATTTGTCCAGCAGCAGACATCCAAAGAAATGCACAGAAGAGTAGCTGAAAGATTACTGTGGCAGAGAGTGCAGCAAATATTGTTAGCCAATATAGCTACTGGAGGGCTTGGTGAGACCATTWGTTGTAGATCCAGTAAAGAGAATGAAAGAGAATATTGATATTTGTCACAAGCTCATCTATGCTTAGTTTCTGCTTTCTCATGCAAAAATTCAACTTAAGCTTACTTCAGCAAACTTCAGCATAATCAAGTGGCTGTACTAAGCTGGATCAAATAMATGTTGAATGAGTCTAATGACGACTAATGAGACTAATGATGAAGTCTCTGTGTGTGTAAATTAGAAGAGACTTTCTCTRATTCAGTCTAAAGTGCTCTTATCTGTCTTGGRGAACATTCTGCTAGAAACATTAGTCCAAAATGGAAAGTGGAAAACCTTGATGCCCTTTATTCATTTCTTAAACTAACAAAAAATCTAATACTTTACAATCTGTTTTGCATCTGCGTTTTGGAAATGGACTGTCCAATATTTTGCTCAGCTTTTATTTTTTTTGGGYGGAAGCTTCAGAGGAATTGTTTTCTGCCTTTTTAAATCACTTTTAAGGCAATCGAAATATAGCCGTGGTCAGACCCTGCCAGAGCTGGAATTAMAAGCATGCTGCTTGCTATGCTATCTGAAGCAAGCTCGGCGATAATCTTTCTCCGCTGAGCCTTATTCTTGTCAGTTGAGCCCCAAGTCTAGATTCCTGTCAACTCTGGAGAGCATTCGATCAAAGTCTTTTGTCAGGTGCTGAAGAAGTTTTAACAGGGGATCGTTCTTGGCATTTTCTGTATTTATTTGCCTGACATTCACTAAATAAAGTACTTGTTGAACCCCTGTCTGCCACCCGGTATTTTCAGCATCCCCTGCTACATCCCTTGTCTGCCCTRGGATACCTCTGTCAGGCAAATGCTCCTCAGAGGAGCTGCCTGGTGTGAAAGGAAAGAAATTTCATCTGCTGGAAGGTTTTTGGAGAAGAACAAAGTACAAGAAGAGTTCCCTGCAAAGCCAGCACTGACGGGAAGCTGAGCAACCCAAACGGGAATTTAACACTAAGGAGGTGATTGAGCAGCCTCTCCTCAGTCCCCACTGTAGCCCATTTCTGTCCCTCCTTATCTCTGCAGTAAGATCTCTCCATTCTCAAATACATTTGGTGGAATTTTTGGGGGGATATTTTTCTTTCTTTGTACTAGAATTAATCATACTGCTTCTGTGCATTTGAACTGGGTGTTTCTTTTGGACAGGTGCATTTTTCCCTTTATGTGGTCCYATTAATTAGATACCTTTATAATTTTAAGGCTTCTGGAAAAGATGATGATGGGGAACTTCCTGCAAATAAAAGCTGAGATTGTCATTTGCAGTTAATATGGCTTTGCTGCCTTCTTTGATTGCAGTGCAATCAGACCTCAAACCCATTTCTAAGCAAACACTTTTAAAAAAATTCTGGCATTTTACTACCTGAACCCCACCAGCCCCTGTCTCTGAAGGATTCTGGCTAGTTTTCTGTAGTCAGTGAACAGCAAGGAGCCCAATTAATCGTAGTTAATGGCCCGTTCTGGTGCCACTGGTGAACCTCTGACCAACTCCTGACCAAAATGGAAGCAAGTGAACCACAGTGACATCCAGCAGGTTTTAAAATCTTTGACAGCCAAACTCTGATAAGGGAATGGATCTAGAAACTTGTTTCTAAAACTCTAGCTAAAACCAAAAATGTCTTTTGCATGTGCAGTTTTATTTGTGAGGAGTTCAGGACAGCAGCTGTCACCTATGCAACCCGTGTATTGTAACAGGAATATTTGGAAACACTCTGAAAGCTGAAATAGAAACTCTGCTTTTTAAAAAATGTAACCCCATGAGTACTTGAATGACAAAACTATGCTAAAAATACTAGGCAGTGACAGTGTGTTACTAAAAACTTGCATTTCGAAAGCATGGGATAGCTACAAAGGTAGGCATGTTGTATGAGGAACATCAATTGACTTTAAAAACTTTGTTTGAAAAAGTATGCTTTTACTGTTAGAGATGTCACTGGGATTCCAAAGTTTTAGTATATTTTTATAGTATTCCTTTTTATCAGTCAGGTAGGTGCTGAGCAGACTTTGGCTTTTGTAATAGGTAACTGCATTGTAGTAATTTTACCAACTGCTGTTTCCCAGTGGATCTTGTGCTGGGGATGGTATCCGTAAGCGAGAGAAGCATTTTCTTTGTCCCTTGGGTCTGCAGCAGGAGTGACAACCATTTAAACATCGTAGCAATATCATAAATGAATGCTGTAATAATATTTCAATGAATATACCTTATGTTAGTAAAGCAAATAGCAAATCAAGAGTGCTAGGCATTAGTAACTGTTAATACTGTTTTGGAGTCTTTTTAGCTGCAGGATCAATTGGCTTGGGTAAGAAAATATGACTTGTACATATACTAAATGATATTTAAATAAAAAGTAGGATAAGCTTTGAGTGATTATTCTTACRTTGTTGGCTCACTCATGAGTAAAAATGTTAGAGGTTTTGGAAGTGTTTTGTAGCTGCAGCGTGATTGTCACTGGTCCAAAAACACAGCTGTGGAAGACTTCTGAGGTGTTTGAACTGCAGGGCATTAATTTTAATAGCTAAGTCCAGTAAAATATTGTCAGATATGATCTATACTGATGTCACTGCTGAGTTTAACCTCTTGCTACGTTCTTCTTGTTCTACTAACACACACGCCAGCAGAGTTTGCTCTTTTCTGCCCGTGAGTAAATGAACAGAGAACTAGAGTTATAAAGAGAGGTGAAAGTCACCTTAAAGGACATTATCGAAAATAATCTGTGTGTATAGAAAACAATGAAATAAACAGGTATAAAATGGATTAAGTGCTCTGTTAATATTACCCAAGTGCAGAGAAATGAAACTCCTTAGTWAAGTGTGACTTGCCTAAAGCAATGACCTAGTAACTCTTCTATAGAGATTCAATGTATAGAGATAGTGTTCATTCATAGTATTCACTGGGATRTCCCCCAGGCCTTTGGAACAGCTTKAGGAGATAGAGCTCCTATACTCAATGAGCAGTTTTGACACATCTTGGAGAACCTGTTTGGGTCAGTAAGTATTCCTGGAGCCTGTTTTAGTCTTAGCCTGTCCATATAGATGTGTGTRTATATATATGCAGATCCTTTTCCATTATGTGCACCAAAGTGATTCATTGTGTGGTTCACCTAAGATCTGCTTAGATATCAGTTCAACCTTTTAACTTAGGGCCATAACCTCAAGTCATGTGTTTTGTAATACTCATATCACAAAACTGACAATTTACCACTTATAGAGCAAAGTAAATGCCTCAACCTGGAGCATGGCAAAGCAGGATGGAGGAGGCAGGAGATTGTCAACAGCTAAGAGCAAGAGCAGGCCAGAAAAATGGTGTGAGAGGTTTGGGATAAGTGGGAGCTGACACRGGAGTTGTGGCTGAGCTCACATCTTGAAGAGTTAGCTAGTGAAGAGTTACCTATTTGGGGCTTCAGGAAGGGAGCTTAGGRGAAGGAGGAGCAGAGGGATGCAGAGATTTGACCAGGTAGGCAAAAATGGRTGTTGTGAAATAGCTTTAGTTGAATGGCCGCACTCATCAAACAGTTGCCAACCAAACTACTGAGATTCAGTAGCTGCTAATCTAGAGGTTTGCGAGTCTGAAATTGTGAGCTGCAGCAGGGTCACAGCCCAGAGGGAGGCCGGGTCTTGGTTTAGGACCTCRCCTCTGTTATGCTGCTAGCCTGTGCTTGCCTCTCCTTTACTATCCTTCTGCCCAGGGGGGTAGGAGCAGCTGGTCCCAGCTGCTTTGGTGCTGTTTGCAAGCACAGAGGGAAGCAAGGGGCTATTTTTTGCTTTATTTACTAAAGGGAAATGATAATGAGTCAGGAGTTTGAGGAACACATTGAGTCTTGGAGGGGTAGAGGAGCCAAAAAGGGCAACTTTCAACCTACCAACCCCTGTGTTTATTCTGATTCTCACCTATAGGGGAATATAAATAGGCAAAACATCAGTGCTGGGCATGTTGGTTGTAGGGTGATAGCATAAGTACACGCAGGATTCTCTGAAGCGTATCCTGGTGGGGGCTTCTGTTGATGCGGAGGGAGTCCTTGCTCCGTTGTTACAAACTTGAAGAAAACGGCGCAGGAATGCTGGATGTAGAGAGAAGCAGGCGGTTCTCCAGGGCAGCCAGGCAGGGAAGGCTGAGGTTGTTTGCAGAGAGTTGAGCGAGATATGCAAGATTTTATGAGAGGTCTCCTGGCTTCTCTCCAGGGAATCTCAACCCCTTCCGTTGTGCTCCRCAGCTGTGTCCCTGGTCAGGCTCCAACAGACTTCTCCCTTGGCCTGAGTACTGACCACTGCACCTTCTTACAGCCCTCAGGAGAGTCTTATGCTGATACTCTTCTCTTTGCTGTGCCTTGGCTCACATTTCTACTGGGGAGTACAGCTAAACACTTGTTCTTTTTAGGAATTTGATAGATTATGCAGAAATCAGTGGCTGAGAGAAGTTGCATAACTCTGTGAAATAAAGTTTACGCAAGGAGGTGCACTGGTTTACTTACCCTCACATCTGATTCAGGGATTTTATTCAGTGTTTCTTTAAAAAGCAGGATGGAAAATGTTCACTAGAATTTTAGGTTTAATTAATACCATTCATTCAAATATACAGTGTAAATGCATGTGCATAAGCTGACAAAGGGCCTTTCTCTAAGAGGAGCAGCTCTCCTCTGTCCCTATGGCATTGCATATTGATACCTGAGCTTGTCAGAAGGAAGCAGAGTCCCTTCTGAAATGCCTCTTCCACTGAGTAGTTAATTGTCATCCCTTTGTCTGTTTTTCCAAGATATTCTCTAAAATAGGCATCCTTCTGGAGTTTCAACCCTTTCTTCCAGTACTGGGTGTTGCGGGACCTGCACATATTTACCAAAAACAAAACCAGCTTCAGGCATATTGTAAGAATAGGGTTTCAGCAGTTTGTTTTTCTTCATTCTAATGAGAATGGAATTTAGGGAGCACTAATWGAAAATTTCTGAGACTGATTCAAGAACTTATGGATGCTGTTRGGGTTGACCTCCTAGGAAAACAGATCACTTCTGATGATGTGAAGACATCTGCATGAGGTTAGGACCATTCGCTTTTTCCCTTCACACACTCTTTTTTCCCCCCATCATTTCATGAAAATGAATTTACATACAGATTCATAAAAAGAATATTAATGACCACCATTTGCATAATATTGGATCCCAAATCTAAATTTTTCTTTTGTTTTTAGGTCAATGATTCTTAAATGATTTGGTTACAGATATTAAGACTTTGGCATAATTTATTGGCAATTTTTAATTTATAAGGCTGCTTTGTATTGATGTATTCTTTTTTTAGAAGATATTTGTCTCAAATGATAACAGAATTGCACTGCAAATTAAGTCGTTTTCAAATGCTAATTTACTAAGTACAAGATTGAATTCATAGAAAAGTCATCTTGTTTTCTWCATCCAGCATGTTGATATCATTAGCAAAACAAGAGGGACTGGCCACTAAGGTGAATTAACRTGGAAAGTTCAAGCCATGTTGAATAATGTAGTTGAAGTGCTTCTTATACACCTGTAGTTTTTTGTTCCTGAAGTGTTTTGCTCTTATGCACAACCTTGACCAGAGTGCAGTTGCTAAATTTGAAGGGAATAATTAAACCACCATTCCTAGATACTTCATGGTCTACTAAATGTTATTATCTAAAGGAAACCGGAGAAGAAAGAGGCAGTTTTAGGAGTTCACTAAAAGCAATATTAAAGTGAATCTTAGGGAGAGTTAAGTATGTGCAGAACTGTGAACCTTACTACCATTGTGGCTAGTGAAGCTCTTTTTACCTGAAAGATGCCAATCTGGTGTTTTGTACAGTATTTATTCAGATTGCAGATTGTTTCTAACTGTGTACTTGTGGTTATTCATTATTATGGTGTTACTCTACTGCAGGGAGTTTCAAAGTCTTTGGGTTTTATAATTCTGTGTATGCCTGTTGATTAGYAATTGCTAGTTAAAGTTTTGGACCAGCTATTTCCCTGCTTCATATTTTCCTGATAGGAAAGGGTAAGGTTATTTTTTTTCCCCCGCAGCTTCTATTCTTTTTTAACTATCCTGAACGTCTTGTGTTAATATAAACAGTACCTGTATGGTGTGGTAGGATGGCAACAAAAAGTGTTAGCGTTAAGAAGGGAGGAATAGGATTTTCCCATCAAGAAATTTTGAAAATAATTGGAATTGTTTTGCCCTGGATTCCCTCTGGGGAGAAACAAAGAGGATTCAKACAGGAGGTAAATCTTAGCTGTAAAACATATGGAGGCGGCTCTAGATATAGCTGCTTCCCATGAGGATGTTATCTGTACACCTCCTGATGCCAGTGGCTCAGGACATTGATCGTTCTGTCCTTCCAGCCTGCGTGGCAATGTGTGGCAGATACTGATGTTAAGTGTGTCTGATTCAGTGCATCAATCACCATAGATCCAATTTTAGCTTCATTCTACGTAACTAGTGTGACTGCACTGTCTGATATTTCGTATTTCTGATAGCAGGAATGTTGCAGTTAAAGCTTGCAAGTTGGCTTTCTGTGTTTACTTTCCTGGAGTCTTCATGGTGGCACCTTTGTTGGTCTTGGAATTTTCAACATATTTCCTCTTGTTAATAAATAGCTGTAATAATTTCCTGTGTGAGCTCTGTTATTTGATGCTCAGAAAGCAGTTGTGTGATAGTCTGTTCAGAAATGCTCAAAAAGGAGCTGGTTTGGATACCTGTTCTGTTTTAAATTCACATACTTTGTTTTACAACAGCTTTTTTTGTGTAATGTGTGAGCTCTTGCTCTCGCACTGTCAGCATTCAGAACTAATTTTCTGACTCGGTCAGAAAAGGGSAGCTAAATAAGCTGTTCCGTTTCTGAATTTTGTAGATGAATAGGAAGTTCTTACAGTAACTCAGAGTGATGATACCATGCTGCTGAACAGAACTTATAGTTCTGGCAATAAGTTGGCTGCTTTTTGCAACAGAACATTGAAATAGGGATTTGACCAAATGTACTAGTTCACCAGTATTGCAAGTGATCACTTGCAAGGGTTTTTATAAACAAAAATATGCTGTTTTCCTGTCTAAAAGGCAGGAGACAGACCTCTGATTCTGGAGCTGCATGTGCTGTGCATTTTTACTTTTCCTTGGCTATTGCTGAACTTGCAGGTTTCAGCTTAGAATTTCTGCTCTTGGAGAGCAGAGGACCTGTGACTTGTCAGCTGAGCAGAAGCCATTGCAGCACTTCACTAATTTAAGGTAAAGGAAAGTGAGTTTGTTTTGCTTCAGAATGGAAAGCTTGATAAAGCAACCATCATTTGTGCARTTGCAACAGCAGAMGTAAAACTGCTTAACAGCTACTTAYAAGCAGWGGTYAACCAAGAGATTCTTGCACTGCATCAACTAATTCACGAGCTGTCAGGAACCTTAAACATCTSGGATTCAATCCTTAGGTGAATCCCTTAATCCTTTCCAGGGCAGGCACTATCCRGAACGTCACTAAGAAGAGACAAAATGAGATACTCTCTGGCTTTAGTTTTTACAACCTGTGTCTCTCTGCTGGGGGTTTGCAGTRATTCATAGCCTTACACTTAACTGGGATGCTGGTTCCCTGTGGTTCCCTGAGGGTTGTTCACTCTTGAAGTCTGATGGACTTTAAACATTTTTTTATCTCCCTTGGGCACAGGGCTATTACCTGCCCAGACAATAGGCAAAATTCCTTGTTAGATGTGAATGCAAAGCACTGGAARCTGATGTGATGCTTCCTTTGGCCAGAAACAAGTCACTTAGAAGATCTTGACCAGACTGCTAGCTGTTTGGGTAGCTGTGGGGAAGGTTTTTCTTAGTATAAAATGCCTTTGAAAAAAAGCGTAGATACTGAGAACTGCAATAATTTGAAAGAAAAAAAAATGAAAATCATACAACTGTACAGAACAGGGAAATGAATGCAGCACATTAATAGCTCCTAATGGAGGTAATTAAGATAATACCTGAGGGTGACAGTAGGTATGATGCTGCAGCTTGGTGCCATGGAGTTATAGCAATCGTAGTCTATTCTCCTGCCCTTGTTTGGGGGGGAAAAAAAAGTGAAGGAAAAAAATATTTTCTTACACTGTAAAATATRTTTTGTTTTTAAAAGAAGCTAGCTTTCCATGCAGCTCATTCTCCAAGAGGGATACAAGGATGTATGCCTCTCATTGCATTCCTTGACTTGRTAGGAGGAAACATTCTTCACTAACTTGTTTACTTGTTGACGTAGCTGCAGGATGTGGTCTCAGCATATGGGACGTCACTGAGCAATGGTTTAGGTTAATAATCACAAGGGAAATCAATATAGCTATGCTTTTATTGGTAGAATGTATGGATAATAAAAAAAGAGGTTTTCAGATTTATTTCAATTCTCTTATATATTTCATTTTCTTAAGTTCAGTCAATTTTTATGCGGTTTGCCTTGGGTAAAAACAGTAAAATTTTCAATCTTCTTGGCAAGTAGAACATATATCATCTTTTWAAATGTGAACTCTACTTTACCCAAAAGGAAATGTGCTTTCAAATATTATTGATTGATTAATTATATTCTGAATCCACTATATGGGCTATTAAACATTCTTCTTTGTATTTTAATTCAACTCTGTATGGTATCCTTTAAAGGGCTATCTAAGGAGATGCCAATTTCTGTTTGCTGGAATTAGGAGGTCCTTATGGTATCTTCTGGTTGAACTTCGTTCTCCTAAAGGGCAAACAGTGCAGTCATGGCACAAGTGTAACAAATCCCGAGGATTTGAGGCTTAGCTGCAAAGTCAGCCATGCTCCAAGGGAAGAGGGGTCCGGGTAACTTTACCCTGGCACTCGCTGGTGCTGGGTACCTRTCTCCTGCCAGTGGGTAGTCTTGGGAGGTGGAGGTGAAGCTGAAGAGGCTGTGAGATGCCAAAGGACTCCAGCAGTATCTTATCAAAATAGCAAGCATTGCTCATCTGTYCCAGGACGTACCCAGGAAGTCCCAGCACCCACAGAAGTGTTTCTTTGGTTTCTTGGCTGGAAAGACATCACCAGTTGCTGTTGAACTGGCATCTCTCGCATCATTTGCAGGCTTAGATGTGTTTGCATTCCCAGTATTTCCCTGTTGGTACAGTTGGCTGGTGCTCAAAGCTAGAGCAAAGGGAGAGGGATTAGCACCACTGAGCRCAGGGCAAGGTTGCCAGCAACCTGAAAGAGCAAGAGTGCTTTCCAGAAGGATTTCCTAGATGCACAGATGCCTAAATCAGAGGGGGAGCACTAAGCTTCTCACCTGTGGGTTGGGACACGTGTGACCAAGTTGCATGGAGCCATCTGCTGTCCCCATGTTCAGGTGACACCTGCTGGTGAAACCTTCTCGCTCTTTAGGGCTCCTGGGAKATTTTCCATGCCCAAAGCAAATGGCTGGTACGAAGCTCAGATCACTGAGAGGAAGAGCAACATGTGGAGAAAGTGCATCCTGTATCTGAAACTATGAGCAGGTGTTGTTGGGAAGTTCTGAGGCCAAATCCAAGCAGAAATTCCTTAAAAAGGGCATCCGCAATTTGTGATTTTTTTATTTAATTTTGCTGTGTCTAGCATCTTAATCCCTAATGTTTTGAGTGGGACTGACATTTGGGTGCGTGTTTCAGAGGGCTGTTTAGTCCGTCTTTGTTGACACTCAACTCTTCTCTGGTGAGAGCCCTACACTGGTTTCTGTCCCTTTGAGGCTGATCCAGCTTCRAGCGGGCAAGTTAGGTGGCAGCTAGGAGACCTTTTCAGCCTATGGTCCAACCTACTCAACTGTCCTACGATTCTGCGATGCTGCCATCCTGTCTACAAATAGTATAGCCATAGACAAGGTGAATCGGGCTTGACAACATTTTGAAGACAAGGTTGCTTGGTACCTTTGCAGATACGGTCAGCTTTTTCCAAAACCGGGAGCATCAGARGGAGAGATGGGAACGAACTCACGTGGCTGCCAGGAAAGTTTCTCGGCGCTCTGTCAGCAAGGAGCGATGGGTGGAGACGCTCGTGGTTGCAGACAGCAAGATGGTGGAATATCATGGAAGTGACCACGTGGAATCGTATATCCTCACCATCATGAACATGGTATGTACGATATTCCCTCTTCAGTTAGGTGAACGAAGCTAGCTTTAATGACTGCATTTGTAACCACATTCAAACAATTTTTAGTAGTGCTTTGCTGAAAGAAATGGTCTATCTCTCATCTATTAGAAGTATCTTTTTAAGTCTCTATCTTTCWTTTTTATTTTACATAAATATAGTTTTCCTCTGTGGATTTTAGCGAGAGTGGCTTTTACGGTTCTCAGTCATGAGGGTTTTATTATGTAGCTATAAATTCTGGCAGTAATTTTCATTCTACTGAAATGACTGATTTTAAATCCCCTGCCTCCCTTTTGCAGCCTGCTCCGCATTGATGATTTAGGGTTAGCAGTTGCAGCAACAGAGAAAAGCAACGGCTTTAAGCATGCAAATTCTTGTGTCTGTGAATGAGGGGCACTGCGGAGCCCACTGGAAATTGCAGCAATTTTGAGTTCCGTTCTGGCTTTATGAAGGTTGTTCAGCAGAGAGAGAGAGGCTTTTATTAAAGTTCAACCAGGCAGCTAGTACATAAGCTGGTACCTAGCAGAAATTGTGTGGTTGTTTGTATAATTGACACTTGGGTTCTTCAGATGATTATTTTCTTTCTGTCACTACCATTGCAGACTGGAAAAATTATTGCATTTTCTTCCAGACTAGTTCAGTATCCTGCCTTTAATAAAATCTACATTAGCGTCTACATTTTATTATGTCCCTATGTGACAAGTTTCAAAATATTTTGAACCAAAAAAGTGATAGTGCTTCATGCTGTTACCTACAGTTCATGTTTTGTGTTATCCCTATTATAGTAGGCATTGGCCTTGCAGAGCCTCTTGAGGATGTCTTTTCCTATGTCCTTCTCATGTGACTTGTACATTATATCTATGGAATAAATCACAGTGTAAATTCTGGGCATGCTATCTGACCTCTGCCTTGTGTTTATGCAATATATGTCTGCCTGTGTGCTGAGCCGTCTGACCAGCTACCGAGGCAGGGAGCAGGAGCAAAGAAACACAAGCTGATTTGACTACGTCAGGTTTTGTCCACCCAGGGACAATATGCAAAATAAAACCTTATCGTTGTCAGATTCAGGATCAAAAAGATATTACTATTTTCTTTCTTTATACCTGAAATGCTAAGGTTACACCCAATTTCTAGTCTAACACCATTAAAAAAAGTCCCATACTAAAGCCAGACCTCAAAAGTGGCATTTTCACTTTGTCCCAGTAATGCCTCATTTAATGGTCTTCCCCAAAGMAGTATTGACGCAAACACAATCTATGTTATCTATTTGTTTTTCTTGTGATGTGTGACTTGTTTCATAGAGAGATTCTGCCTATTTCCTTCTCTGGTTCCCTTTCTTCTTGCCTAGTCTGATATTGCTGCGATATTACTGTATTTCATTTGAGCCAAGCCTTTGCTGAACTCGGTTCTCGTCCTGATGCTTGGTCTTTTTTTTGTGTGCATGTGAATTCATTGTATTTCCCTTTCTGCTTTTCCTCTTCTGTGCTGTGAAAACGCAACTGTATCCATCATTTAAGTGATAAGGCTTTGCCTAATAGTCTCCCTTTAACTATTTCGTTATAAGGTTCTTCTTATCAACTCAAAACATGCAGATCTGCTTTGGTGCTCTTCTGCACCCTGAGTGGACCTCACAGTTAGTGCTGATGGATAGTGGTGGATGTTTTCCTCTCTGCTAATGTTTRCCAGGAACTTTGAAGTGGCTGAAGTGACAATGAGGGATGCAGGCCCAAAGCTGATGAGTTCTACAAGAGAAATAGGCATAAAATAATGCCTATTATTGGGTCTGAAAGTCTCTCTTTTTGCTCCTTAAGTCAGTAACTTCTGCCAAATGCTGTATTTTCACTTGTTTGGCAGAGTTGCCCATTGTAGTAGTTTTTAACAGYGGTTGCATTTCAGTGCCACTTTCCATGAAGTGTGTTGAGGACAAAAACAAGCAAAGAAACCGGGCAAAGATACGCTTAAAGTAAACGTCATGTTTTCTCTCTGAAGTCCTGTTCTACCCTAGAGGGTTCAGTTAATCTCATACCTCCTGGCTCTGGCACAGGTCGCGGGGCTGTTCCATGATCCGAGTATTGGCAATGCAATTCACATTGTGCTGGTTCGGCTCATCCTCTTCGAGGAGGAGGAGGTAAGCRTTTTGTTTTCCTCAGAAAGTCAGTTAAGAAACTTGATTTCAATGCTCTGAGGCATAATTAAGGAGAAGAAGGTTTGTTTGCTTGAAATAATTTGTTCATTTGGTTCTTCKGTTGATCTGTTGGCTTTAGCGTGCCTGTGTTTAGGATAAATGCCATCTTGGATAGCACAGTATTTAGCTTATGACTTAGGTGTTTTGGCATCAAATCCCCAAAGAGAATGCAGTTAAAATAGGATGATTAGGAAGAGGGAAATGAAATCTCCCCAGTGTCAAATGAATATGAACTAAGGAGGAATACTTGATGAAAAACAGAAATTAATGTCTGTGCTAYCACTCAGTCTAATCACCCAGTGTTACCTGGATTGTATTTGTAAAGTATAATGCTAGTGTGTTTACAGGTCTCTGAAGAAGTATGTGTGTTGCAGCTGTACAAAAACATGCATTTTGTTTTGCAAATCTTTTTGAAAACTCCAAAACAAGAACTAGCTAGATGTTAACAGCTCTGAGCTAACCACATATTGATGATTTGCTGCATCTATCATTCACAAATAATGTGCTGCATGCTTAAATATGTGCAAATTGTTACCATTTTTTAGTCACTTTTTAAAACACTGCATAGTGTAGCCTGCACTGGCTGCAGAAACACCAAAGAGACTGTGTTCAGTGGCTCAYGGTTTAAGACTGGAAGCCAAATGGATCCAAAGCTGTTGAAGGCAGCGAACCAAGGTATGGAGATAGGCTGTGCTTTGTGGAATAATTATTAGAATAGAGCCCAATTTGCACAGCTAGCTCTTGGTGTAAGCATATGTAGACAAAAATATAGTTCCCTAACAGGACAGTTAGGATCGTAAGCAAGTCCACAGTACCTGTTAGTAGAAGGCAGTTGCTAAATTCCAGTGGCAGCTTTGAAAATGAACAAAAGTTCCTTCAAAGTYGAGTGCGGCAGTGTTGGAAGCAACAGTGGAATATCTTTAAAAATCTGGTGTTAAGATTTTCTGAAMTTGAGGATCTGGTATCTGTGTTTAGATGCTTTGCAAAATTTTTACTTAAATAAGCTGAGGCAAAGTATAATGGATGCCATATGGAAGCATRTTTTTCTATTTTATATTACAGAAGAAACTTATGTAACTTGGATGTGTACAACATAATCATAAGATAGGGAAGAAATATCTTTGAAGTGCATTGTTTCTTTATGCACTTGGGAAATATTGTGAAAGARGTACACCCTTAAATGTGTAATTTATGTAAATAATTTCCTAACTGCAATTGTTCTCACAGCATTAATTGACAGATTTGAAGTCGTAGACTAATTAATCTTTAACTTCTTTACACTAGGAGGAACACTTGCTTTAAAGAGAAAGCAATTTTTGAAGCTTGCTTACCCAAAAAATTAATTTCTGCCTTTTTTCTTTAGCAACACAAGATAACACCGTTTTAATTTAATATTCAAGATATTAGATAAATAGATGCCGTTGTCCATGGGGAAGGCTCTCCCTTCAGGCAAAACTGTAATCAATTGCATTTTACCCYGCTTCACAGCTATTGTCTGACACTGACATGTTATTGCAATGAACTGTCATCTTTACAATAATATTTTCCTTCTTTTCCCATTAGCAAGGCTTGAAGATAGTCCACCATGCTGATAAAACATTAGCCAGCTTCTGCAAATGGCAAAAGAGTGTCAATCCCAAGAGCGACGCCAACCCCGCGCACCATGATGTGGCTGTCCTCCTAACCAGGTACCAGAGCAGTTGGGCAGGTGAATGGCCTCCCTGTTGTTCAGCTGTGTTCCTTTTGATGGTATTTTTTTGCCTATAGGCTCATACTGTCTTTAGTTCTTCCTGCTCTGAACCCTGTAAAGAGACCTATCTGGTGGTGATGATGGAACTTTTCTGGAACACAGTGTTAATACAAAAATAACCTTGTGTGAGTAGTACTCATGTAGGTGGAATACATGGGCTGCAATATGAAAGTGTGTGGTTAAGGTTAAACCTGTTGTACCTTTTAAAAAGGCTAGTTTTCATTTATTTCCAAAGCACATATAGTGCTGTATGTGTGTATGTGGGTGGCAACACATCTAAGTCAGGAAACTGAGATCTGTATGTCCCCTGATGATTAGCAGTCTCTTGAGGACAAAAGGATCTTGGGTCATTTTTCCCACTGGTCTTATCTTATTTAGGCACTTTATTCTCTACTGAGTGAATATACAAAARCAATCTAGCAGGGAGGTGAACATAACATAATGACAAATCCCAARATAGTATAGAGGTGCACTTCAGAGTGGAAGTATACTTTATGAAGAGAGTGCARTTTACTTTTACGCTTTAAGTTGTAGGTTTTATGGTGGTACTTAAGTGGTACTTAAAGATATTTAAACGGAAGAAGGAACTGTAAGGAGCTGAGGTACAGAAACCTTAGAAGAAAACGTAGAAGTTGGCTGAGATYACACAAGTAGTTTGTGGCAAGGTGTGAAGTAGACGGACAGGTCAGTAAAGACTGGCCCAGCCAGCACACACACCTGGGAGGGAAAACGGGTCTTTAAACAAACAAACGAGGAGTGGGGAGGAAAAGAAAAGGCTTTACCTAAAGAGTCTGGTGGGGAAAAAAAATCCAAAGTATGATAAAGAGGGTCAACCAATGTTAGAATGAGAAAAAGAAGTTTCAATGGTCTCAATGCGTGGTTGACTTCTGCAACTGACCAGGCTTCCAGCGATTCAACTGAATGAAGTTGAGGTTCAGTTGCATTAAAGGTCAGGCAGAGTACTGGRTAGATTACATAGGCTGATGGCCCTTCAGTGGCTGCACATAAATTACCTGGCAGGGCTGATATACGGGATGTAAATCCTTGTTCTGCTTAATAAATCAACCATTTACCCTAAGAGAAAACCCTGTCGCCTTAGGCTGATCTACAGCTGCAGGCTGGGGTTAGGCTGTGCGCCCCTTACGCTCCTTGGCCTGAACTGGGCATCTCTTTCCTTTCCTCTTTGATAAATTGTGAACTTTGGAGTTGGGATGAATGCTTTTCTTGCCCAGGGGCAAAGCACAAATTGCTCTTTTTCCTTCCTTTCAGCAGACTAGGAAGCTTGCAGCTACTGTATCTTTTTGACTAAAGAGCGTAGTTGCAGCCTGAACTCAGTTGCTTAATCCTGGCAGTGAAGCAGCCTAGTTCACGGGCTTCCTTAGGGAAGCAGCTGCTGCTGGGGCAAGGAAGCTGTTGCCATAAGCAGTTTACAGGAAGATTGGCACCTCGGTAGCCTGGGCTGCTTCTGCAGCAGGACATCAGCTGCCCCTTGCCTGAAGTGGGTCCCATGCCTGAAGAGAGGCCGACTCAGATCCAGAGCACAAAGATGGAGTTTTCTTAAAAGTGTTTTCAGAAGACACAACAGGAGACTTGGGGAAATTCTGCTCAAAGTTAGTGGCAAATCAAGGAGACCAAGAAAAGATCTTTAGGGGTAAAACTATCCTCCTGATTTACATGAATCCCCGTGCAAAATGAGGAGAAAATTCCTCATGCCATGTACCATCTGGCATGTACAGACAAACTTGACATGTCCTATTATCAAAATGCTGTCAAAGATGGAAGCTTTTTTTATGTGAGTTGAGAATAAATATTTATTTTGAGGCACTATCATGACACGAATATTGTCTATTAAATGATGGTAGTATAATTCTCTAATAGCAATACCAGTGCATGTTGTTACAGATATGTTTACAAAAATGATAAACAAGACCAGTTAGCGTTGGGGAGTCACACTGACTGCTAAGTCTCTAAGTGACTTTCTGCAGATGTTTTTAAGCTCTATTAATGGCAAGTCTTTGTTGTGCTTCTAGAAAGGACATTTGTGCTGGCATGAATCGTCCGTGTGAAACCTTAGGTTTGTCTCATCTCTCGGGCATGTGTCAACCTCACAGAAGCTGCAACATTAACGAAGACTCGGGCCTTCCGCTGGCATTCACCATTGCCCACGAACTTGGACACAGGTATAGCTGAAAGTGAAGAGGGACTAAGCTGAGTTTGTTTTATTCTCTCKTTACCACTGTTCAGATCGTTGTTTTGTGTTTTTTCTCAAACCAATGCTGTTAGTCCATCTGTGCACTCACAGGAAAAAGTAGCTTGAGTCTTGTTTTAGCCAATCCTAATGAAGAGAATCTTCTCATTTATCCTTGTAGAAGTAGTTTTTTGTAATAACTATTGCATGGTGCACTAAATAGAGGTTAGGAACCAACTGAATATTTGCTGCTTTACAAATAATGTGAATAGGAGCAGCTTCTCTCATTCTCACTGCAAAATTGCATTTCTGAAGAAGTGCAAGTTACTGTATTGAAATAAATATATATATTTAAGCTGAGGAATAAGAAAGACAAGACATTCTTCCGCTCTTGACCTTTAATTTGCAACTAAYTCATTTACCCCTTTTAACAGAATACCTCAGGATGAAATACTCAAGGTACAAAGAGCCATCATTTAAGCATGTTTTCCATGCCTTAACTTTTGTCAAATACTCATTTTTTCCAAGTGCATATGGAATTATCTGAATACTTGATGTGATCCCCAGTTATTCCTTTATTTTTGCATAACACATGCATTTCATTAAATCATTATTAAATAATTGTTATTAAATTAATGTATTTCATTATTGCAGATTAACTAGCAACCATTTCTAACTCCAGCCACTCAAGCTTTTCAAGAACATCGTGTCTTTTATCTCCTTTCTAACTAACAAAGTCTCTTTAGCTTTTTCTTAATAATTGGGCAACTTCTTTGTGTTAATATTCCCMCTGTGAATTCACTTCTGTCAAGTCAACTTCCTATGCATTTAGTTTTAGACGTGGGTATTTTTTGTGTGTGTGTTTGGATTTTTTTGCTAGAAATTTGATTCCTCAGTATTTCTGAACTGAAGAGGTGTTTTGATTGCTTAGTGGGTTTATTAAGCTCACTTGAAACACTGTGGCTTCGAAGCTGTTTCAAAACTGATTTTTTTTCCCCTGAAGTAGCATATTGTCTCATGGAAACTCTAGCTTGGGAGCTACGCTTGCATTTTCCAGCTGGGCCCTTCTTCTTGGCTACCAGCATCTCGTGCCTATACAATTTCATCAGATATCCCATGCTAGGTGGGTTGTAGCCCAGCTAGGGGTAGGTGAAAGTGCTGGAGGAAGTGAGACTTAATCACTCTAGTGGTGACCTGCCCTTCTGAATGGTTACAAATGTGCATTGCAGCTGATTGTTAAAACATGTTGCTTTGGAAATAAAGCTTAAACTGATTGCCAAATTACAATAGTTGACCCATAGATCAGGTGAGGAAAGGGATTAGAGACCTGCTTAGAAAACACTGAGGATTCCTTCCCTACCACAGGCAGTGAAGAAGGGAAAGAAGAGCAGATGTCATGGGTTACCAAATTCCTGAGAAACTGGAGAATTGTTAGAACCAAAACTACTAAGAACTAGCTCTGGGACTGGGGAACTGGGAAGTGCTCTTAGTTCYAACAGCTTTGACATAGCCTTGTGCTTTGAACTGCCTGCTTCCATCCAAGCTGTGCAATAGCATTCCGATTCCCTTAAAATACTGCAAAGATCATCTCAGATGGTATGKTCTTTGTTTTCTGCCTGATAATACTGCTTTGCTTGATCGATTCACTTGAAAGCTTGTTGGACCCTAGAATTTTTATGGGTTTTGTACACTTTTCGTCAAGGAGGTATCTACAGCTAAACAAGAGGAAGCAACTCTAGTAGTATCTACACATATTGTTGAATCCTATAGAGGAGTTTTGTGATATAACTGGTCACAGAATTATTTATTAACTCTTATTTTTTTTTATCTCTAGCTTTGGTATCCAGCACGATGGGAAAGAGAATGAYTGTGAGCCTGTTGGAAAGCGTCCATATATTATGTCCCGGCAGTTGCAGTATGATCCCACTCCCCTCACCTGGTCTCAGTGCAGCAAGGAATACATCACGCGCTTCCTGGAGTGAGTGAGCAGGGGGCAGCGCTGCCCTGAGATGAGCACAACTGTATACGAGACRCCTGAGCAGAGTTTATTAGATCTGCATTTCTTGTAGAGTACCTAGGGAGCTTTCCCCAGTTTAAGTACTCAATATCTTGGATTTCTAAAACTGCAGTCTTGTCGTGTCAGCTCAGACTTGGTGCAACCTGCAGCTTCTTATAGTTACTGGGAAGAAAGAAACCTTTCTGACTAGGTCTCTGGTGGGATGTTAAAGGTTGTTCTTGCTGGCCACATGTGCTCACCTTCAGTAACTTGTCCAAACTGATACGCTTTTTAAAAGCAGCTCTATGATAGTTTTGAGCAGATGCTGCAGTATGCTTGAAGTCACTCTGCAAACCGTAGTGCCTTAATGATATTTCCAAATTGACAGGTTAGATCTTGCCCCTGTGGAGTCCTGATACTGATAAAGTTACTGATTCCTGGGCTGTTCCTGAGCAGGCAGCTTGTTGTGTTTTTTCAAATATTTTGGTATTTTCTAAAGTTTCATAAATTATGAAGAAATTATTGCTCTATTAGCAGCACTTTCGGCARCTGGAATCTGGAAGCATAACTACCCAAGGCCATGTCAAGAGTTATCGCTAACAATTAGATATTAAAAGTCAGTATTAAAAAAACACAATTTTTTTTAAGATGTGTGTTTTTATTTGCAATTTTATTCGTTTAGCCGAGGATGGGGATTCTGTTTGGATGATATACCTCAGAAAAAGGTTCTGAAGTCCCCAGTCATTGCTCCTGGAGTGATTTATGATGTACATCACCAGTGCCAGCTTCAGTATGGTTCCAACGCTACCTTCTGTGAAGATGTGGATGTAAGTGCTCTGTGTTCTTCCTTGTTGTACTGATGAGAGCTTCAGTGTGCAAGTGCAGCTGGTGAACCTTGGTTGTTAAGTACAATTGTAGAATACCCAGGGTTTTATAGTGCAGACATTCCCTAACAGTGCTTTGATTCCAACCTGGAGGTCCCAAAAGTGACATATTGCCCTATTTGCCTTGTATATTCCTTGTCCTTTGTGGATTCTGACCTCATGCCTGTTGTGAGATACTTGTCCTTTAGAAGTGAAGTAATTTTTGGTTTTCACATGATTTATTATTTTTCACTTCCAGGAAAAGTTATCTAGGGGAAAAAAAAAAAACCCTACAGCATTGCTCTTTTCTATATATCCTCCTTGTTCACATTTTTGATAGTCTAATTAATGAAATTTCAGTCTATGTACTTCAAAGAATCTGAGTTAAATATAGATATTAATAAGAGTCTTTAAGAGATTGAACATATCTAAATACAGATTTATATAGGTTTTTTTACCTAATCTCATCTGAGAGCAGATAGTTTAGATAGTCCAGTATGGACTTCCCAGGGTTCATCTCTGCAGCCCAGCAAGACGGTGCAAGGCAGATGCACGTGAACACAACAGCCACATCAGCACGACTCCCTACAAGACCCAGGAAGCACCGTAGAGTTAAGGGGTTTAAACTGGCTAAGGTGTAGTGCTGTGCATACCTGCCTGGTGCCTTGGCTCCATGCAACACTATGCATATTCCATATATGCATTATTCCATAGAAGAATGTTTCAAATGCTGATTAGTGGTTTCATATGCTGATCTCCCTAACGCTGGAGTGGGCTTTATGCAAGGTATTATGTACAACTGTGGACTGTAGATCTTGGTTATTTATTCTGTTAGGATAATTATGTGCATCCTCATCTACCCCCTCGTTAGAATTATCTGTGACTAATCTCCTCAGCTGTAATGATTAGCAATGAACTACAAGGGCCGAATCTGAAGCATTTATTGAAAGATTGCTTTCATTACCTGCTGTTCCAGTTTTCTTGCCTGCTGCAGTTTGTTGGTACAGACAGAAAATTAAAGTGTGATTTCTGTGATATTTATTCATTCTGTCTCTCTTTGAGTGTGAACCTAATAAGCATTTACATTCAGCATCTCCAGATTAGCCAATTTAGAGCTGGACTAATGTCAATAAATCAGTTGATATCATTTTAGTTTAGCTTTTAGTGCCAGGCCTGTGTTTTGCAGGAAACTGTGCTGGCAAGGCATTGTGATGAGCATGATCTGCCTGGCATAGTGGACAGTCAGTATAGTGAATCGTTCTGGTTAAAAAGTCTGGCAGTTCTTTGCCTCATCACTGTTTACTTTACTTGGTCAGTAATTGAGTGTTATGTTTGTTGTATAGCTATTAAAGTTTGCMTGTGTAGCTGAATTTTATCTGCGGGTTCTTTTTGAGACAACAGCTTGCATTTAGCTGGAGATGTTCGRGGATTCAGCAGTTACACTGAACAAATGGATTTAGAATTCATACGGTGATTTCCACCAATCATTTAGGCCRTTAATGCTCTAAGTGTCATGTGAAATATATAAATATATTCTATATATATGTATAAATATATAAATATGTTCTTCCAGTAAGGAAAAGAACAAAATATAATTTGGGGGGAGGGGGGTTAAGTATTTCAAGTGGTASATGGAACCATAGCTCCTTAAATACTGTAGGAATTAAGAATCCTCATCTTATTGCCATTAAATGCAGAACTTTCAGTCAGTTCAGTAGGTCTGGGATTGTTTAGGGTGTCTTCCCTTTAAGGCACTGATTCTGGTTTTAAAATTTGGGTGTTTAGGGTATTGCTGATGACAAAATCCTTGCACTGAGTCCATGTTAGCCAAGAATTCCYGAATATTACCCATAGAAAGCAAGGAGTGAACAATTTTTTTTTCTTGCCCTGCTGATATTCGAGTGATCTTAAATATAGAGAAAAACCTTGGTGCACGAGGATTAAAATGTTTTTTTTAAAAAAAGGTTTCCTCCATAAGTGCTTTATTTTGGAAGCTGATCGTGTCCACAGGGTAAGGATGTAACTGCATTCAATTTAAATCTGYGCAGCGTTACCCACCTACTGTTAAACTATAAATAGGGAGCTGCAAAGCAACCTCCAACATGTGYCTATGGCCAGGAAGCAGCTGAGGAGCAGAGATGCAAAGACCCAGACATTGTGTCCTACTTGAAGCATGGAGTGCTTGGAGATGTGACTCTGTGCCTGAGCTTAGCTGTTTTAAACAGAAGTARGTCAGAGCGTAGCAGCCGATTTTTGGATCTCAAACTCATCCAAATGCTGCTRCCGGCTGATCAGGGCTGGATTTGTGCAAATGCACGGTTTGTTTGTAAGCTGTGCCAGCCTTCATCAACCAGAGCCTTTGCTCTTCATGGGCTCCTGGGCTTTTGTTTCTCTGCCAGCTGTTCTAGAGAGCTGCTTTTGTATCATTGATGTTTTGAGTGCTGCATTTAGATCTCTCTGTCTTGTTCTGAGYGTTGAAGGACGTGAACCTGGTTGTTACCTTTGGAACGAGAGTATTGTTTTTGCTTACTGGATGGGTTCTCTAACCTTCTTTGATTTCAGYGTGCCTGTTTTCAGGCAGACAACAAGGCAGAATTAAACATTGTGTTCATTAGTAGTCATCAAATGAAAATAATGCCGGCTCCATCTACCTTCACTGTAAACASTGGTGCACAAACTTGTTCAAGTCGTTTTACTTGTCTGTAGCTGGGAGCTGAGCAGTGAATGAGGGAAATATTTAAACGTACAAGCACAGTTTGATTAACCCACTTAACAAACACAAAACAGTGAGTATTTCGTATTAAAGTCCACAGATATGCACTAATGAGGAGCACCTGAGTTTGACCCCTTGAGAGGTCCTAATTTGCAAAAACTGAGTGTCTGTCTCTGGAAGGACAGCCCTCAGAGCTTTGTAAATTGATGTATAAAACCATGGGTGACTTGTGAAAATTCCGCCTTCAGGCACGTTTGTGACTGCTGCAGTTTTCTTTCTTCCTCTTCCAGAATCTTTGCCAAACACTCTGGTGCTCAGTGAAAGGCTCCTGCCGCTCCAAACTGGATGCTGCTGCGGATGGCACGCGATGTGGGGAAAACAAGGTGACTGAGCTTCCATGCGGGAATACTGGGAATAGCTCTGCTGTTGAGTAAAAGAGAGAACATCCTGTGGCATCTTCTTTCAAAGCTCCCCCGAGGCTTTATCTTCCATGGAGGTTATTAACAGTTACGGGTTTCTGTGATGCTTATCCTGAACTGTTTGCCTTTTCTCTTCCAAGTGGTGCCTCTCTGGTGAGTGCATTACAGTGGGCAAGACTCCCGAAGCGGTCCACGGTGGATGGGGGGTTTGGTCGTCCTGGTCCCATTGCACAAGGACATGTGGGGCCGGAATTCAGAGTGCAGAGAGACCATGCAACAATCCAGAGTAAGTTGACTGTACARTCCTTCCATTCCTTTTAATCAAGGTCTATGAGATACTTAGGAGACTGGAGAGACTTTTGATATAATTTGATAATTTTATCAGCAGGTGCAAGAGCAAGACTGTTACCAAACACCTCACCTTGTAAGCTAAACATCTCTGTGTAAAATTCACTTGGCTCAGTTTTTTATAATCTTTATCTCTTTAATCTCTGTCTTCTGAGGAACTTATTTCTAAACACAGTGAAAAAATATCCTGTTATTTGGCTTGCAAGCTTTGTGTAAATATTAGAAATGTTGCTTTAATAATACTGCATTGAATAAATACAATGTCCTCGAACACTGGGTGGAAATCATGGCTAGTGATGCCTTCATAAGGGAAGTCAACACCTCACCTTTTGTGTGTTATTCTGTTTAGAGCTTCAGATAAATGGATCAATAGGTATGGAAGAGGAAGGGTAGAATTCTTTAATACATAACTGAGTTCATATGGACCTTATATCTTTTCAAAAATTACTACAGGAATACCTGACAGCTGAAATCATGTAGTTCTTCTGATGAGATTTTAAAGACATTCTGGATTTTTTTCTTTTCAGTTCTTTGATAAGGTAGTTTGTCTTTGCTAGGCAATGTGCCAAGCCAGTGGTTCTGTGAGATGAGGTGTGTGCTGGGGTGTGTGCCTTCCTATTTGGATACCTGGGTGAATGAAGASTGTCTCTATGTTGTCAAGGATTTAGCTTCACCTTGTTAATCCATTGAAAAGACACTGTTACCTAATTGATGCTATTATAAAATGCCAATGTTAAAAGGTCAGTTTCCGGAGAATCTCACATGCCTGGTCTCAATGCTYTCTTTCTAGACCTCAGTTTGGAGGGGACTACTGCACTGGGGAGAGGAAGCGCTATCGCATGTGTAACATTAGCCCCTGTCACAAGAATATGCCAACTTTTCGTCAGATGCAATGCAGTGAGTTTGATACAGTKCCCTACCAGAACGAATTCTACCGCTGGGTTCCAGTTCATAACGCAGGTACAAAGCTATGAATTTTTGAGTAACTTGTCTTAAGAGTCAAATTTACGGACAGATGGGAAACCTCTGTGAGGAAGAGAAGAACTGAATTACAGTTCTTTAGAGAAAAAGCTCAGATGTGACCATACTCTCCTGTGCCTGATATGTATATGTGAGGGCACTGGTTTTGCTTTGAAAACTAATGCTTTCAGAAAACTCTAGTAATAATATGTATGAGTTTTTAACTAGCCTCTAACTAACTTTACTATTCCAAACTCAGATGTGCATGGGAAGCCTTCCCAGCATAATGCTGGGTGAATAGCACCCCAGCAAGCTCTGTAACGTACTCCTCTGTAGTGCAGAGATGACACTGTTATCTCTGCCTTATAACTTGATTTGTAACAACTAGTTATTAAATATTGGGGTAACAGTTATCAGCATAAAGCTTAATTCATGGCGCATACATAGGTGTCAGGTTATCCAGTAGAAGCTATAAAGGTAATTTCTCCAAGAGAATATAAACTAGACAAGGTAATGAATATCAAGATTCACATTTCCATTTCATTTGCCAATGTTATTTTTTCTGCCATATTTATCGCAGCTTCATAGTTACTGATATTAAATAAGTCTCCTAGGTACAAGCTTGTGGCTCAGTGCTGTGTAGTAAATATATCATTGAAGGTAAAGCTAGGCACAGCATTCCAGAAGAAGTTCTGATCGGAGAAAATCTGGATAATAGAGACTTTTTCAGATGACCATTCGGTAAACCAGAACACGGTAAATGCTAAAAGCCTGTGGGCTTAATCCAAAGCCAAACTCATAATTTTTTTCTGCAATCCCCTGTCTCTGAATTTGAGATTCCGTTCCTCTGTTACTCATATGAACACTTCTGCAGGGTACAGCCGTGATTCAGTTAGTGTCCTCTCCAGAGTAATGCTAACAGAGGTGGTAATTGTGTATGTGTGTTTGTTATTGAAGGTCTGCTTTTAAAAAGCACTAGAGATCCTGAACTGAAAGCACTATAGACATGAATCACATGCTTCCTGCACACTGAAAGGCAGGCCTAGGATGATGTCTGTACCATATTTCAAACAGAGCCAGTTGTACCTTTACTGGTAAAATACTTGCATTAAAAATACTGGCTTGTTGAGCCTGAAATACTTCATTTGGAACATCCAGGTTTGGTGACCTTTTGCCAGATCCTTCAAATAGCAAGCAGGTATTTCTTCAGTGACTTAAATAAGGCTTTTTATCTATTAGAAGCCAGGAATTCAGCCTGGAGTTACCTTGCTCCCTCAGGTCTGTAATGCTTGCAACTTTATTCTTATCCCCTAAGAACATCCAAAGTGTTTCTGTTCTGCTGAACTCTAACTTAGAAGAATCCTGGCACGGACAGGTGAGGTCTCCTGTGGGCATTCACCTGGGCAGAGGCTTGGTGAGGCCCTGTGCTAGTCCTGCCTCTGCTGGCCTCCCTGTATGGGTGTTGATGAGGGAGGATGGCTCTTGTGGGCTTGCGGCTTCCAGCTTTGTCCAGCCGTGACAATACCTACGGCACCAAGTGTACCTGGCAGGCTTCCAGCTCTCTCAGACTGCAGTTTTCTCTCACTTTCCAGTGAGTTGCTGAAGATGTCTGAGGGAAATTAAATTGTCTCTCTTTTCTCTGTTTATAAATGGCTAGGAAAGTAAAACTTGGAGAAAGACACTAATGCCATACCATTATAATGGTATAATACTCATGCCATAAGACACAATTACTTGAAGTATTCAAGAAATTCAACAAACTTCTTGTGACATAGAAGGCTTTGGAGACTGAATCACCRTGTCCACCGTATGTCCATCAACCTTCATGAGTGTATATCAGCCTGCTTTGCTTCACCTTGCATAACTAATGTCATCCAATTTCAAAGACTTACCAGAGTGCTGTGTTACCATGTTACCTTGCTATCAAGATGTTTTTGGATTATGTTTTGTCAACAGGCATTTTCAAGCTTTCCCCATGGTGCATGTGATATAGGAGAAAGGAAAATGTTCTCAAGTTTTCCTAAATCCTGATTATGTGTTAGTTTTGTGTGGAAATGATTAGTCAAGGAGTTAAAACTGCTCTAGAAACTTCCTACATGCTGGTAGTCTTTTCAGTGTGTCTTCATCCTTCTTGGAAAACAGTAAATGGTAAAAGAAACCTGGATGGTGGTAATTGTGTCATTTTTCTTTTATTTCATAGCTTCCATAACTCAGTTCCCATGAYTGTCATGTAATGAATAACTGTCAAGATGTCCTTTTCTGCTGTGTAACTTGTGCATTCATAGAAGGGAAAAGTTCCTTACTGTATGACCTAGTATAAGACAATATGTAAAAAGCAGCTGTAACAAGCAGCTAAGGAGAACAGTGAATGATATTTTGCTGCTACTTAGGTAAAGATTCCAAATCTTTAGAATTATTTCCCTACTATTTCAAATCCTTGTTTTCCAACAGTTTTCCCTTCTTGAGGAACTTGCACAGTCTGCTGATGATCCCTCCTTACATCTTGCAGAACTGCTATAGAGCAAAGAAACTCTAGGAATCAAGATGGAGTTTTCTGAGTATCTCTGGGATTCTCAGTAGAAGGGAGACTTTGAGGTTCAAGTGTAGCTAAAGTTCTCAGCAGCTTTGGCAAGTGCATTTTCTGAGTTCCTAGGCCCTGCTTTGATGCTTTGATTGGGCACCAGTGCTAATTTTTCACGCCTTTTGCCAGGTAACACTTGATAATGTCTCAGAACATAATATCTGTGTAGTGTAAGTTGTACTCTGAATGATGGAAGTAATCATATAAATACCTATTTTTTCCCCCGTTAGTGCCAGGATTACCCATGTATTCATCCCATGTGCTTGTGGCTGGGCTTGTGTAACTGAAATGCTATAAATGTGTCTGTGTCACGTAAGATCTATACTGGTAGAGCTGCAGGGGCTGAGGTAGCAGCACAGAGTAATATTTTTGTTTTGAAATTAAACTTCCTGTCTAAACCATTAAAGTTTCAAGTTTGATGTGCTAAAGTAGCTTTACCTCAGATTTTATTAGTCTGTGTTGGGTAGTTGTCTCCTGTTTTTCTTCATTTTGAACTTGTTTGTCAAATTTGGGGTTCTTACAGATGCAAGGGGGCAAAGGCTTAGAGAAAAKAGCCCTGCCCCTCTCATTCTTTGTTTAAGAGAAAAATTACTGAGGCCTTATCTTCTGCAGGGAGGCACATTAGTCACATGCCTCTCAGCCAGGTAGGGTGGATTCTTCCTGCATGTAAACTCATAAGATTCAGCTGTGAAGGAAGAAGTTTAAACACGGTATTTCTGCTCTGAGAAGGGAGCGTGTCCCTTTCTGGTTGACTTAATGTTTTCTGTTTATACTTGTGGAATCTGAATTCTGTTGTAATAGACAGAAAAGAAATCCCCTTAATTTGCGGAATGTTACTCAACTTTGCTGGCTTCCTTCCTTGATCCCATTCTAATTCCTTGTAAGTCATTGGGTGTTTATGGGAGCTCTGTTGTATTCCATTGCATCTTGTTTGTTTTTTCCCTGTGTATCAAGGGATTGATCTGGTCCCAGATCAATCCGCTCAGCAATGTAATCTTGGCACAGAAAGAAGGAAGAATACATAAAATAGAGGACCTCACTTTTCTTAGTTTACTGAGTGTTGCTGTCACTTTAGCCAAAATCTTATGTCCAGCTAGGAGTGCTGCACTGCAAGAATGACGCAGACAAACAGGGGGAAGCTTGAAAAAGCAGGACRTAAAAGATAAACTAAATATACCTTATGGGAAAGGTTGGAAAAACATACCTTGTGAGTACTTCTGCTGCATACAGCCTTATTTCTGTCCACATCCTCTCCAGCACAGTGCTAACGGAGCTGGCCATCATGCGTGTGTATTTGTGTTTGAAGGTCTGCTTTTAAAAAGCACTAAAGATGGTGAATCCAGTGCTTCCTGTGCACTGAAAAACAGTCCTTTCAGAAAGCATGAGAGTATTGAGGGAGTTAAAAGCTGGATACTTTAAGCACATTTCTCTATATTCCATGCATATCCGTGAGCTAGCAGAGGTGCAGGCTAGTAAGTTCAGAGCTCAGGGATGGAAGCAATGCAGCCACMTCTAGTTGTGTCCTGGGTACCTGTAGGAGGTCGGACAAGCGGTGATAGGCAAAGTGGTATGGGGACTTTTAGGTTACAAATTAGGATTTAAGAGGGRTAAATACTAATACTGTAGACTTAAAGACAAGTTATGTATGGAAAGTCTARGTGTACCTGATCCTGCTTTTGTGTGGAGGGGTGGGCTAAAACTCTGTAGGCTTTACTCCGGAAGAAATCAAACCCTGTTTAAATTAAAACTCAGGGTGCCTGTGGATTGGATCTAACAWTTCATGTGCATGCTGGAGTGCATGAATTTCTGCAAATTTTGGCCTAAAAGTAACTACRATGCCAGTGTCTTTGGTAGAGCCTAATCATGCATTAATCATATTTGCTGAAGCAAGAAAAACTAGAAGAGCTGCTTTCAAGAATTTATTCTAAGAAACCCTAATATTARTATTGAACCCATTTTAGTCTTTTCAGTTTTTCAGCATTAAAATAATATTTAGAAAATCTGAAATCAAAACCATTCTTTTGCTTTTGAGTTTTTCCATCGTTTCAGGCAGTATACTAATTCTCCACGAGTTAATTCTGTATCTAAAGGGGATAAAAGAACTTTCTGTATCTGTATATGTCTTATGTTAAAGATATTAAACTTCTGGAAGACAACAGCCAATTTTTATTTGTAGTCTAAGAGTAATGGAGCCCTTATCCTTGGTCAGATTCAGCTGTAAGAAACAGTAATAGAAAAAAAAAAAAAAAAGAGTAAAAAAAGGAATGGCTAATGCAGTATTCAGATAACTTCCTCAGTTGTGCCATAACTGGTTTTCTTTGCAGACCAAAASCAAAACGACTTTACAAATGATGACAAGAATATAAAGTACTGCATAGGATTGAGTTTGTGGGACAGGAGCAGAGGTGCTCTCATTTTTTGTTGGGTTCCATAGAAAATAAATRGGGATGGGAAAAAAAAAAAAGTAACCCAAGATCTGTGGGGAGAAGTTAGGAGCTCCCTTTGGACCAGCTACCACAGTTAAGCAGAACTGGAAGTCTTTCAGGCCTAGGGAGCCCTTCTTTCACTTAGGAGGTTATGAGGCTTGTGAGATTGAGAGTTTGCTTGTTTATTTTTTGCTG
This sequence comes from Eudromia elegans, assembly GCA_003342815.1. NCBI lineage: Eukaryota > Metazoa > Chordata > Aves > Tinamiformes > Tinamidae > Eudromia > Eudromia elegans. The sequence goes on along the minus strand of PTEX01000008.1, from coordinate 1,072,634 downwards.
TTTCAGTTGGCTTGGTAAAGGGAGGTTATCATTCCCTACMAACTTTTTCCGAGTTATGTGCCGGGACAATCCTAGCTGTGATAAGGATATGTTGGCAGACAGAACTGCCTGGTGTTTGTCTTGCTCGCTGATTTCTGAAATGAAGCTGGATACCATCTTGCTTTTTATGTCAGCACACAGGTAGGGAGAAGGGGTAGATACCAGCTTGCTGCTGTGCCTGTTTTGTTATGACCGGCGGGGAGGCTGCCGTGGCCTTGAGCAAGGTCTGTGTTGGGCAGCATCAGTTCAGAGCAGGAAATGGGCTAGCGGCGCTTCTGTGCCTCTCCTTTCTGTTTGCTTCGTGTTGGAGAGAGCACAGCGAGAGGGTAAACAAAATAGCACAAAGCCATGAAATTCAGCTGCTTGGCCAGAGAACGTTTTTACCAGAGAAAAGGGAAATGAGTTTTATCACTTAGGACAGTTCCTATCATAGCAGCTAATGGATGTTGTGGCTGGCAGTCCTCAGAGCAGATGAGCACTGATAAGGATWGTCCATTTACTGTTCTTGCTSTGAAGCCTGTTGTATCCGTCTTTGTCGCTGTTCTTGAATATGACTCACATGCCTTTGAATTCCTCCAGTTTCCTGACCTCAGTCCTCAGCCTCTAACCTCTCTGCTGCCCTAGCAAAGGGGAAAGCACTTCTCCGTCCTGTTTGAGAAGCTACAAGTGTCTCATTATTTTCACTTTCTCATTACCTCTGCTTGTGAGAGCAAAAACACAATGTACCTCCCTGCAAGGTTTAGGATTTCCTGGTGTCTCCCTTTTTTTAMTGCTCTTTTAGGCTCCAAACCTGCAAAAAAATGCTTTTGTGAATGAGAATGAATGAAAATGAATTTTGTGAATTTTAAAACTCAAAGACTGAATCCTACCGAAAGCCTGAGTTGCAAGTAGCTTGGGGCAGGAGCTGCTGGGACTTCAGTGTGCTGTCTGGTGCCTTACAAGCCAAAGCAGCCAAACTGGATTCYCCCTTTCAAAGGCAGAAACCCTTTATGCTAATGCAAATAAAATAAATACTGTCTTTTTAAAAAAATGGATTTCTTGCTACTTGAAATGCCTCCAATTTTAAATACAAATCTTTTTATGATGCAAGGAAGAGAAAGGAGAAAAGGGAGGAAAAGGAGAGAGAAAATCATTAGTCAGGACATGGAAGTCTTATAGCAGTCACAGAATAGTTGGAGGTTGGAAGGGACCTCTAGAGATCTAGCCCAAGCCCCCTGCTCCAGCAGGGACACCCAGAGCACGGGGCACAGGGTGGCATCCAGGTGGGTTTGGAAGGTCTCCAGAGAAGGAGACTCCACAGCCTCTCTGGGCAGCCTGTGCCAGGGCTCGAATTTAATCCTCAATCCTCCATCCCCCTGAAACCAAGAGAGGCATTTGTTGGTACAGTCAAGTGCAAGGTGAAAATRCCACTCAGCAGAGGCACTTCTGCAGCACACTGGAAGATTTTGTTTGAAATGGCTTAATGAAGTTGCCTTACAGTCCTTGCTGGCYCCTTATGGTTGCATCTGGAGCAGATTTAAGCCTTGCTTCAGCAAAGCATTTCAGCTGGCAGAGCATGAATGAATTACCAGTTTAGGCAACTGTGAGAGCATCTTGGAAGAGGTCAGAAAGATGAGGGCTTCTCAGCTGTCCTTGGCAGTGGCTGTGACACTGGCTGCTTTTTCTTTCAATTAGATAGCTCTGGCTTTGCTTAGAGGGCTTCTAGGGGAATGCCGTAATGGCTCAGAATATGTCCTTTTGCTTTTACTCTTGTTGTAGTTCTAATGCTGCCTTCAATTTATACAACTTATTTTTCAAACTTGGGCCCTTTGAGGCTCCWAAGCCTGAAATTCAAAGCTTTTTGYTGCCAGGGGCCAGCCCCTGTGGGGCATGGCAGCTTTGTGTTTTGCTCTTTGCTATCCACAGGTGGGCTAGACCAAAGTGGTCCACTGCAKACAGCCTTGCTGCTCTCGCAGGTGCTTTGCTGCACTTCTGCCTTCCCCAGTGTTTTGTGCACRTTATTACCACTCAGACCCACTAATATTGTCTCCTATTTCTTAAATTGCCAAGCAGGAAAAAAAAATCACCATGCCTGAAGTGTTTGAAATAACTTATCAAGTGCCATCACACAGTTGCAAATTAGCAATTCTGTGAATCTCCAGTGACATACACAAGATCAGAAGTGACTGCTTCACTGCTCCCCATGAGAGGCAGRCGGTTCTGCTCACGACTTGTAAATTATCTCCAAACCCTCTCAGTCACAGCTGACACGTGCTTATCAGTGCCCCGGGCAACCTTGTCCCCAAACTCCTCCTTTCCCCTCATGGAGGGCAGGTGTTTTTGCTGCCTTCCCATCCCCTCCACCATCCCAGCTGACTGCAGAAGAATTTGACCCAYGCAGCTGTATGGTCCCATACTTGTGATGGAAAGCCAAAGGGGAATGAGGGTGCCAAACACCAGCTGCTTCCTAGAAATATCCTGGTGGGATTCATCAGGCTTGTGCTGTTCTGTTAGTAGAATTAGCTTTGTTACCTGCCTTCTAGTTAGGCCATTTCTGACAGAAAATGCCACGGAAAGCAAGCAGATGGTGAGCAAAGGTATATCCCTMTGTGTGGCAGTTCAATGACCCTGGCAGGATATTTTCTGAGGTGTTTTCTCTGTTTTTCCCCTTCAGCTAGCCCCTGCGAGCTCCACTGTCGCCCGGTAGACGGTCATTTTTCAGAGAAGATGCTTGATGCGGTCACCGATGGGACTCCTTGCTTTGACGGAAGGCACAGCCGAGATATCTGTATTAATGGCATGTGTAAGGTATTGGGTATGTTTGCATGTTTCTTTCTCTACAATTTCCTTTACAAATATATGCAAAAATATTTACCRTGTTTCTGTGGGGGATCCAATGAAAAGCACTCCGGAGTCCTTTTTATAGTATTTTAAATAATCATGGGACAAAGTCACAGATGTGGCTTTAGAGGACCGAAGAGACTCCTGCATTCTTTGTAATGAACCCTTCAGCCTGAGTGCCTGATTACTTCAGGCTACCCCTTTTCCTCTTCCTTTACTTTAAAACATCAATTTAAGATAATAGTTTGTTTCTGATGGTGTTTTCACCCAAGATTGTCCTTGGTTGTCACCACTATAGGGTTTTGAAGCAGTTCTGAGCTGGAGCTTATCTTCTTAGGGTCAGACATGTGCACTTGTAGACCAAATGCTTTCCATTTACCACAGTAAACTGCACAATACTATGCAATGAGGAAGCCTGGCAATCACAACGTTTATGTTTCAATAATGTTCTGCTTACTGAGGAATAAGTACAAGGCTTTCTGCATGTTACTAGCAGATTTCCAGAATAATGTACTGGACTGTGGTGTTTGAAGGTGTGTTCTATAGGTAATTGTGATGTTCGGAGTGTTGCCTTTGTAGAAATCCAAATAAATGAACATCTTACAGAGAATATATTTACAAGTACATCTTGTTTTCATGACACTGGGGATTTGGGATGCAGTAACCTCTTGAAGCCTGATGGGCAGGACTTGGCATTTTCTAGAAATCATACTCATTTGCAGTGAGGAGCTTGGTAATTCTATGCTGTAATCCAAAGAATCAAAGTAAAAATGCATCCAAAAGGAACTTCAGATCAAACATTTAATTTACAGAGTCAGATACACTTCTCATTTTTGGTAGATACTTGTTTTGCTTGGAGACTTCTAGTGATGGAAACCCTACAGCTTTCCTAGGCAGTAGGAATGCCATCCTTGCAGATTTCTCTCCTGCTGGAATGCCAGTGCCTCAGCAGCAGTAAAGATTTAAGTTTCACTGGTGCAACAYGCATTTGTAATAGAGAGTTAAGGAAGTCCTGTTTGAATTCACAGTGAAGAGTTTCCACCTGATTTTGTTGATGAGTTGGTGATACTAGGATGAGATGTGGGAGTGTGGGCCATTCTTCAATTGACAGGCAAGGACCTACTGTGGGCCTTCTACGAGAGATGTAGACCCAGATTCAGTCAGGAATTTGTTCCCCTAAATGTAACTCACTTAAAGATATTGTGTTCAATTTACTATTTAATCATGCACTTATCCTTGGGATATCGCTTTTCCTTTTTAAGATTTATAAAACATAAAATTTCTCTTCTAGTGTTTCAAATTGTATATAAGTCTGATTCTTAAAGGAGCCTCTCATTGTTCCCTCAGTGTTGATAAGCAAGGATCTTGCCACAGTACTTTGTACGCTGAGCTGCAATGCAAGTTGGAGTCTTCAAGGTTGAGGAATTTGGTTAAATAATAACTAGAGCAATCTGTAAAAGTGAAAACTCGTGTGGTGCATGCACTGCCGTGTGCAGACACTGAGACTCATGGATCTGGCCTCTCCTGTGTCTGTAACAGGCCTCTGATTCCTCCTGCAGGGCTTGAGGGTTCAAATATCCTTCAGTCATGCCAAGCCATGAGCGATTCTTTGTGGTAATTCACGTTGGTTACTGAGAGTTTATTAACTTTGTATAGGAAATTGCACTGCTGTGTGGTGGCAGGGAGGAAAGCGAGTTTTTATTCTCCTGATAAGAAGTAAACGAGATGTCTTGTTGTAGTAGCACAGCTATCTCTTACAGCTACATCAATCTCCTTTTCCCACTGCTATCCCAACMGAGCATTGCTTCAGCCCTTTCTAGATAGTTTATAAGAGAAATAGTCACATCAGGACACATCTCTGCCCATTCAAGGCAGTGTTACAGCCAAACGYGACAAGATTATAATTTCTTCATTTGGAAACCAGTGGGACATGGGAGGAAGACCTTAAAATCATAATGTGTCATTCCTGTAATTTGKATATTCAAACAGTGCATCCCAGCAGTACCCTCCAGTGACAGCAGGACTTTCTGTATCTGCTGTCCTTTCTGACACAAAAGTCTCTCTCTGGAAGGGGCAAAAAGAGAGTGTCCTTTTAGTCATCAAACCATAGGAAATAAATTGCTGCTCCTTTCTGCAGAGAGGCAGTTGATGTCTGTCGTGTGATGGGACTGATGATAACCAGTCTCAGGTGTGTCAAAGAGGCTCTTGGTGAACAGGGCAATGACTAAGGCTGCATGGAGTGATGGTGATTTGTAACCCCTGTACCACAGCATGCTTCTCGGCAGAGGGTAGGCGAGGACATAGGTATGCAATAGAATTGGAGCCCAATTGCTGCTGGTTTGGTCATGTTTTAACACCTGCCTCTAGTCTCCAGGTCCACTTTCACATGCAATTTACCAGAACTCTTAGGCACATTATTAAAAGCAGTTCTGGAAAACTTTGCTGCTTTGTATCTGTGGTTGAAGTGTGAGGAAAGCAACTAAAAGGGAGGAGGAAGAACTGGAAATAGATCTAATGAATGACAGAAATGATGTGATATTTGCTGGAGTGATGAAGTAGAGCAAGACCTGAAAATCAAAGTTCATATATATTTATTTCYGTGAGTAAAAAGTAGTCATTCATTRTATGTCTTACAGTTTATGATGGTYATTAATGAGCTTGTAATATGATGACCTGTTGCTAATACAAATGTCACTGTATCAGTGGCAGTAGGGGATAAAATGAAGACTGGGTTACTGTGATGCTGCAGAGCAGTAATTTACTGTGTTTGGGCAGCCTCAATCAGTGGGATCCTGGCACCCACCATGGTACAAGTATAGACAAGAGTGGTGATGTCTGATCAGGTATTGACTGTGTTTCAAACGGAGGAGGAAAATCAAAATATGAAATTCTGTGGCTGCAACTATATGGGACAGAGCAATTTATTTCATGTCCCARTGATCTCATGTTTTGATACAACAGGGATATTGCCAGGGAAACTACAAAAGCATATGAGAAAGCTGTCAGATGTCCTGGAGTGAGCTCATGCACAGTGCAGCCCATATGGAGACACCAAGCGACCCTCCAGTAGAACAGAAAATATTCAGGACTCCATGGCTGGAGTCGCGTTCGATCTGTGCAGGACTCCTCCATACACYGGGAGCCTGGTTCTTGCACAGCTCTAATGATAAGYCTGACAACCCTGATTTTGCTGACTTGATAGAAAATTAACAAATGTGCTGATAGTACAGTAAATGTAGCTCAAAAAAAAGCATTTCTTTTTTTTTTAAGAAAATGACTATTTGCCTTCCAKTTTCCATTCTTGAGCAGTACAGGTATGAACCACAGTGTGCCCTTGACTAGCAGGTGAGGAGTAAAATCTGAACTCCTGTCAAGATAAGGAATCATCCTGCCCTTATCACAATGTCATTCAAGTACTTGGAATCGTAAATCCAGCCTTAATAGAATAGCTGCATGCTTGGAGGCAAAAACTTAGTCATGAGACTGCTTAGGGTGTGCTTATCTCTATAACATTCTGTACTGCTCATAAACATAGTGCTTTGGTACCGAGGTACRCCCRTGTGAAAGACATCACAGTAACAGTGAGAAAAACGTTCTTCCTATTTTGCAAGTGGCTTTCTGTAGAGGAAGAAAGAAACTGAGAATGCTGCAGGGCTTTTGGGCACAGATCTTGTGTTCCACAGCAGGTATCAAAGATGTTGGTTGGGTATTGGCAAGGGTATCCCTTMAGGGATACATCAGTCTCTTGGGAATAATCTGCAAAACGCGGCTTGGTTTCACATGGTTATTAACTTGAGACCTTCTGGTTTTTTAGGTCTCCTCTAGCTGGTCTTTATCACTGGTAGCCAGAGGAAACATTTAGGTGTTTCTTACACTTAAAAGATCAGAAAAAAATACTGGAGTATAAAGGATGTGTTATGCCCAGGTTCATCTAATGGATATATATTCCTGTCAGAAGGTTATAGTCATTATGTTGTGCAGAAAGTAATGCAAAATCAGAAGCAAAAGAGGGGAGGATAGCTGGAGTTTTATGGTTCAGGAAGATATTAGAGCTTAGCACATATTGCACGTGAAAGTTCAACTTGAAAAAAAAATTAGCAGAGAATCAGCTTCAATATATCCCATTTTTTTGCATGAAGAGAAATCTGGAAAATTTAGTTCTAGGATTCTAGTGTTTGTTAGGTGCATGATGTGTTATGGATGAASCTAACGTAGCAAAAATGATACTAACTGGAGATTGTTAGCTGGAGAGCCCTAGCCAGCTCCTCTAATTATGGTGGGGTCTGATACAAACCACTGTTGATGTATTTTAAACTTCATTAATATTTGATTGTGATAACAGTAGTTAAAATACAGCAGTCATTTAAATAACTTCATGAGATCAAGGAGCTCGAGTGCACCATTATGTAGTTYAGGGGTCAACACTCCCTCCATTTCTAAAGCAGTTACCAGTACAAAATAGAAGTGCCAAGTCGAACAGTACAGTACCCGTTCAGTTTTGTGTTGGGAATTGTTTGCTAAGTTTTCAAGTACAACTTCTGAAAATCACTTTAAATGAACGGAAGATATTTTTAGAATTCTTTCTTTGGCATATTTTTGTAGTGTTATTGTCATGATGCCTTTAGGGGAATTTGGGGAATAGTTCTCTCCCTGCAGCTGAGCTCTGATTGCATCAAGACAGAGACACTGCAGTGAGCTCTGAACCTCTGCTCCGCCTCCCCAGCAGTGGCCTTAGACAGGGAAAGTTTTATTTATTTATGTTTGACCTAAGTGGTAGGAACCAAATTCTGGTTCATGTTTGGCTTAGCACTGACTCTCTCATTTTATGCCCCTATGTGTCTGTCTAGAGCATGTTTTATTTTAACTAAGTAGGGTGGACAGCTAGGGTTGTTGTCAGAGCCCAAAGAAATGGGTATAAAATTCAAAGTATGCCAGACAGTTTTGTTTTGTGTTTGTACCAAACTCCTGGGAAGATATGACTGCTTCTCCATCTCAAAAAAAAGGGCAAGGAAAAATCCTATATGTCATTTGTAAGGCACATTTCCATCTTGCATAACAGTATCTGGGCAYTGCTACAAGTTTCATGATGTAGTATGTGTTTTCTACTTTTATGCACGACAATTTGAGTTAGATATGACAAACTCTAGTGTTACTCTCTGTATATAGAACATGCACTGTTCCAGGAAATTGATTCTCCCCCTTCTTGGAAGGGCAGAGTATACTGGAGGCCGTGAGGTAGGAGTTTGGGAGTGTCTCATTATGGAGACTACGCTTATTCTGAAACTGTTTTTCCTTCTAGACTGTTGGCTGTGATTATGAGATAAATTCCAACGCGACAGAAGACCAGTGTGGAGTTTGCCTGGGAGATGGCTCTGCTTGTCATACAGTGAAGATGATGTTTAATCAAAGTGAAGGATTTGGTAAAAAAAAAGTTCCTTTTAAAAACAATCTTCTAATGCTGAAACCATCTCCCTCCCTAAAAGAGGCTCGAGTAGCTCTTATTGCAAACCGAGTGACTGTGCAAGCTGTCAGTCTGCATAGCAAATGGATGAGGCTTTGCAGTGAATCATGCTTGAGTCGGAAAAGATTAGTTCACCTTGTCTAATAAAAATGCTGTTAGAGACCAACAGGTCTCTATACACAAGCTATGCAGATAATAATAAAACCCTAAACAGCAATTGCCATTACAAAATGAATGTGATTAACTACCAAAGGGGAGAAAAAGAAAAACCTAGACGAAATCTCTAGCCTATGTAAAACCAGAATATGAGTTTGCAAATGCAGTCACCTCCCRTGCCTGATGGTTGTATGAGTTTCTGTAGGACGTCTCTGGGGTGGAAGAAAGGAAAAGGAGCTCCCTGAAGGGAGGGAATGTGCACTGAGGGAACGGAACCTTTCTTTGCCGATGGCAGCCAGCCCCGTAGGCTGCAGGATGCTTCATGTGGGGTGTATCAGAGTAAAGAGTCTGGACCAGGGAGCGGGAAACGGACACTGGGCGAGAATGTGCATTTGGAGATGCAAGAGGAGGCCTAAAACTTGCCCTGCCTCTGTCTGTGTTTGGGCTTCCCAAGGATGAAAATGATCTGAAGGTTCTTTTCAAAGAGCATTATTTCTCAGAGTCCAGGTTAACTGAAGCAGCTACACATGGCAGGATCAAATGACATGTATTTTATTTAAATTCATGCAGTATTATATCTGCAGTTTGTTTCTCTTGCCCCCGGATTCAGTAAACCTCAGTGAGAGAAACCACTGAGGGATTTTGTGTATTAAGTAAAATTATTTCATCATTGTATTTAGATTCAATAGAGTGAATCTCTTCTGCAGGCTCTTTCTCTTCTGAAAAAAATTGACTCCATAATAGAAGAAATGAGGAAAAGTACCAGGAAAGACAGGGGCCTGTGAACCATTGAGCTCTTAAGATGATGTCTGCTTTGCCCTGATGTTCCACAGGCAGTAAAGTGGAAATAGGAATTAATTTTTGTTCAAACTGACTTTTTTTTTATTTGACTAACAAGCATGTCAAGTTCTGCCTTACTATACGAGTCTATGGCMGAGTCTGCAAGTCCTCAAATCAGCTAGTGACTAATCAACAAACTAAATCAACAGACGAATATCAAATGAACAGACTAATAAAATATTAATGAGTTGTGATAATTTAATCTTTTGTAACAGGGCCGGGAAACCAGTTTTACCTAAGGTTTTACCTGCTCATGTGTTTGTTTATTTTTTAAAAAGAGGCAAGTTTTAAGCCCTTTGTGGTTCCCTAAATTTGTTTCAACTGCTTTGCCTTTCCTATGGATGCAGCATGGGAATAGTGGTCCAGAGGCTTCCAGCACAGCTGCAGGAGTGAATATTYCATCTTGGGTAATGGATTCCATTAGTGATTTATGGTCAAAATCAAATCAATTTGCACAGCTGGTCTCCAGGATTGACATTGATGCTCAGCAAGTACCTGGTCCACACTTGGAGCTTTGTTTGAAAATCATTTAAGTCACTTCACCTGCTTATGACCACCAAGATTGCAGCATGGGCAGGATGTGAAGAGCAGGTTCTAGGCCTTGGCAAAGAAGTCACAGGCTCTCCTGTGATTAAGGATCTGCTTTTATTTAAGGTAGAATATTTAAAAGGGGAGGAAATCCCTGATTTTATTCATATTGTTGTGGTGGCTGCAGAGGAGTCACAAGGATGCAAACAGCCTGGGAAGGAGAGAGTCCTGCCCTGCTGGGTCAGGAGGAGCACTGGGGTAGGAAGAGGACTGAGGCAGGAAAGACAACAACGTGGCACTGTCGCAAATGTGGAGTAAGTGGAGCAAGAAAGGGAAGTAGGAGCTTCTGTGAAGGGAAATTAATTTTTTGACTTTATTTCTGAAAATAAGGACATGTTGTACATAGGGGTGCAGATGTAGTACTGCAGAAAGTAAAATTAGGCACACATCACTCCTATGAAACTGAATTTTAGCAAAGTGATGGACAAGTGGGGAACTGTGCGCTCAGCCAGACCTGGAGGTTTATGTTGGAACCATAACCTCCTGCTCAGGCCTGAATCAAACCGTGCCATGGTGCATTTGTGTTTTACTTTACATGTACACCAAAGATTGGGCAGAGATCTCTTCAGTGCCTGAGATTAGCCCTGAAATGGAGCCTGGACATGGCTATGATGCAAACGCAGGTCCAAGAGTCTGGAARTTCCCCTGGCTCCTCACTTCAGAGACTCTCTGGGCTGTACTTTTTCCTCTCTAACCATCACAAGCTGCAGTGCTCCTTCCCTTTCATGGGAAGGYTGAATCCAGCTGTGCCGTGGCCTGCAAACCCAACACCCTGAGAGGAGCTTCTGCTCTTCTCTACACTGTTCTTGCAGTTGTTGCCCAGACCCTCCTGGTCAAGATGCATGAAATATAGGAGGGAATCGAGCCTCAGAAGTTGCATTTTGTGTAAGATGTAGAAGTTCACAGATAAAACAGACTGGAGAGTGGAATGGAACCTGATGTGATGAGGAGAAAGAGCTGGGTCTGGTTATTGACTGATCTGTCCTAGCAGCCTCTGTGGACTTAGTGGTGTCTCACTGCAATGGCAGAAGAGAAGCCCTGCAACTGCAACAGCATCGTTACTACCACAAGGGTTGAATGTACTTGTTCTTCGTATTGCATTCTCAGTAGTGATTAGGGACATAGAGAAATTAGTGAGAGATAAGGGGAAAATGGGAAATGGTTTAATTAATGAAAATAAAGGAATACAATACTCGGCACGTGACAAAAATACATCACCAGACATTTAAAATACGTGTAAGATCAGGTTCATGAGCAACAGCAAATGATTCGGGCAAAAACTTGAGGGGAAACAGACTTTGATTTTCTAACAGGCAACAAAGTATTTTGTTGTTGCACTTGTGTTTTGAACAAATGTTATTCTAACTACATCCAAAAAGGTATTGGGAAAGTGCATCAGGCTTGCAAAGCCAAGCTCTCAGAAAGTGACATAATGGAAATTTTCTATGCTGTTTTGATGCAATTGTGAGCCTGCCTTCTAATCGAGTTACATTATCACACACTGTGTTTTATACATTCCCACTGCCTGAATGTGGAGACTATTTGGGCAAGCTGCTAGTCGTTGTCTCTGGTTTCTTATTCAGTAATCATGCAGAATTTAATTGGACTCTTTACTTATGAAAGGCTTAATATTTTGAATCTCCACAGTCAGTCTTGGGAGCTTTCAAAAAAAAAAGACAACCAGAAAACTCTCTCCATTGAATGTTTTCCCAGGAAAAATATATGGAATTAAATTGCAAGGAGCCCAAGTAGACAGATGCTTTAGATAAAGAAGTTAAATGACTTTAGGGACAAATAAGTAACGTTATTTGTTTCCATGAACCTGTTTTGTCTCGTAGGATATGTTGATATTGGGCTAATTCCAAAAGGCGCAAGGGGCATCAAAGTCACAGAAGTGGCAGAAGCTGGAAACTTYCTTGCTGTGCGAAGTGAAGACCCAGAAAAATACTACCTGAATGGAGGCTTTATCATCCAGTGGAACGGCGAGTACAAAGTGGCAGGAACGGTATTTCAGTATGACAGAGCAGGTGATCTGGAAAACCTGACTGCTGTAGGACCCACCAACGAATCAGTATGGATACAGGTAAATGGGAGATCTTGAGCAGACCTTGCTGGGTCCAGATGGCAGCAGAACACAACAGGGCATTTGAAAATGATGCTGGAAAATGTGTTATTTTACTATAAACCATGCTGTGTGGGTAGTCTCTCAAAAATGAGCTGAGGTATATTGTAGATAAAGATACTCCTTGTTTGATAGGGTAATTTGCCCTATCTGTAAGGTGTTACGGTTTCACAGTTATTAAAACTTAATCTACTGCAGTGCTACTTCCCATGGAATAGTGATTTTTATGTCACTGGTTGGTCAGTCTTTTGCCTGAGCTTCCCTGCCTCTTGTGCCAGCCCAAATTAGCACAGGGGGCTGGGATTCGTGTCACACCCAGATGAAAAATAACCCTTAATCACATAGAAGGAGCTGATATTAAGCAGCAGTGGCAGCTTGGGAAAGGTGACAGTAATGTTGGCTTATGCTGAGCGTGAAACAGAGCAAGTAGCTTAGAGTAAGTGAAACTGGTCTGCTTAGCACCCATGGACTAATGTTGCTCCCTCTTTCTTTTTTTACAATGCTTTATCAATTCTACTTGAAGTGTAACTGGCTTCTGTAAAGTATTTAAAATGTTTTTAAATTACGTTATTTTTTTTCYTAAATATGTTTTTCCTGTGTATCTAGTGAACACYTGCAATCGGTATTGAAGGTGGTGGAGGGAGCTACTTTCACACCTTATATGTCTGGGGAAAAAGTGCCCCTATGGGTGGCTGTCCCACCTTTGCTGTCAGGAAACAGAACCAAGGAGATAACCAGAAAGAAGAGTAGTAGTTCCCTGCTTCGTTGTTTTGTCTCTGGAAGATGTTCTCCTTTCCTCTCTCTCTCATCAGCCAATGGCAAGCTTTCTGGGTTGCTTTTAGAAATTGGAATTTTCCTTCTGAATGACAGAAACACACACACACACACAAAAATCCTGAAGCATATCTCAATATAGCCTGTTATTTGCTGACCTACTGGTTCTTTTGTAAGAGCTGTTTCAGATGGGGAGGGAAATTAGCATTTATAATGAGGCTGGGCAATAGCCCTTGATCAAGGGCACTTCAGGCCTTCTTGGATGGACCTTGCGCGATCTTTTCTCGCAGTCAATAGGATACCAATTACGCTGACCCAGTTGCTCCCAGCTGCGCTCACGGAAGTGTGTGGCAAACAACCGTGTCCTAGAGAGGGGCATACACAGCCCTGCCAACACGCAAATTAAATCCTTGCCAGCCTTCATTTTATAACTGGTAAGAGGCTGCAAAATGGGAGAGCTCCTTTAGAGCTTGCTAATTCTTCTGCTTTCAYGCTTTAAGAGCTTTGAGTCAGTAAATTATAATCATAAGTAATTAAATAAACCCTTCTTTTTCCAGCTGCTTTTTCAAGAGACTAACCCTGGGATCATGTATGAATACACTGTGCGTAAAGAGGAAAGCCATGAGAATGAGATTGGAGAGCCAGAGTATTTTTGGCAATATGGGGACTGGACAGCCTGCAGTGTTACATGTGGCAAAGGTAATTCCTCACTTCCTTTCTCTGCTGCTGGTTGTCTTCATTACCGGCAAATTTCATCCTTGCCTTGAGTATTCCTGGCAGCATTCTGTTCCCCAAAGAGGTGAAGTTCTTTAAYCTGCATTTTGTGCAAAAGCAGATCAGATAGTAAGGCATATTGTCTTGAAAATAAGTTCTTTGATAGTTTAAAGCAACTGCATTTCCATTATGCTTGTCCTAAAATTCGCAACTTTGAACCAAAGTGAAAAGCTTGTTTTCTTTCTACTTTATTACCAGCGTTGTCTGCACTAATCCCCTTACCAGGAACACTTAATTTACAGCCTGCTCTGATTTCYTTACTGGATCTTTCCAGAATCTTTTCTGTATCACCTCAATAAGTAACAGTACCTTTTGGGCATTTCTCAATAAATAGTTGATTTAAGTTAGTTTTCAGCATTTCTCCCACTTTGCCAGCCTCAACATAATGGATTGAAACCAATTTTACTTATATTGTGGTTTTGTGCCACATGCTAACCCAGACAAGTAGAATGAAAACCTGGAAAAGGTCCAAAAGCAGGTCTGGAACAGAACAATGAAATGARGTTAATGCCTAGGTTTGCCTAATGCCTAAAGCTTGTGGTTTGTTATTGTTTTATATATGTATATATGTGTGTGTTTATATATGTATGTATATATAAAAGTCTGTGTATCTATATACCTGTGATTTTTTTTTTCCAAACAAAAGTCTCATCACAAAATGTTGTAAAGAAAAGAAAATCCAATCTTAGCTGGCAGAAAAAAATCCATTTAAGTATGTTCCCCAAACAACTATTTTGCTTAATGACCCRTTGTACATTTTGGCTGTGCTATTTTGCTGTGGACAATGTTTAATTTAATAATTGGCATGATAACAAAAAGAAAAAAGTGCTATTAGGCTGCTGATTTTGTTTTCTTAGACGTTGGCTGCGTTTTTCCCAGAAGTGTTTCTCACTAAGAAAATGACAATTTGGTGTATTGTCGTCTGCCTAAGGAGCCGTGTGGCTTGGCTTTCCTTTCTGGCTGCCACCTGGAGTACTCACATCGAAGGCTGCTGGATGTATTTTGTTTTTCCATTTTGATTTAATAAGTGGCTTCYGCCATTTACCTTGATAAATACATCCTGTGCTCGTGGACTTGTTCCTTGCATCTGTAGAAAYGACACGTTTCAGGCTGTACAGGGGAGCTAGAGGAGGCAGCGCAGATCCAAGTGCAGGAGCACAGAAAGCTCCTCRGGTTCATGAGATGGGCAGATGCTTTGCTCTCTTTCCCTTTAAATAGGAGCTAGGCCGTCCTAGTCCCAGGTTATTGTGATTTGATCCCCCCGAGTCTAGCTCAGGACCAGGAGGCAGAGTAAGGACAGGACTGAATGTTCCCAAGCAGCATTAAGCAACAGAGCTCTCCACTTCCGCAAAACTTCCTTCTTAGTTTGAATGCAGATTAATTTTATCTGAATGTCTCACTTAGATTCAGAGTTTGATGCCACTGGCAGTAACAGACCTGTTGTACCAAGTCATGGACATCTGAAGATTTTTTGAAAGGTCTCTAAGATAAAGCATACTGAGACCGGTGAGATTATCTTCTCCTATCAAGCACCCRACAAGTTTTACTTAACACAAGTCCAGAGTGAGGGTCAAGGACATAAGAAACGTTGCATTTGTTTATACTAAGTATGGTAGTAAAATAACCTATAACYTTCAAGTACTTCTGCAGTCACTGTTGAGTAAATAAGAAACTAATGGCTTGTCAGGATAAAAGRGAGGGCCTGGAAAGGTGAGCTGTTGAACCAGCTTTAAGGTAGTGCTTACCTGTCTAAATCTCTGCTTAGAAAGCCTCATGTCTCCTATTCTGAGGTCCCCCAGGGCAGCTCCGTCCAGACATTTTTGAAAAGGATCTTGGTTGCAAGGTAACATCACCTACATAGTGTGCCCTGTTTCACATCCTTCTCCCACTGCTTTGCAACCCAGAAAAAGAGGCTGTATCTTTCATAATACACTAATGTTTTCTATTGTTCCCTGTGCTATGTACTTTCAGAGAGAGTCAGTTTGCAATAACATTGTTTAAGAGGAAAGATATGTCTGAAAAATCAGTGTATTCTTTAGTAGACAATACTGCACTGAAGAAAGGGAAAACAGTGCAATGCCTGATACCTATTTGCAGTCTAGAAAATAATCCAGTAATGACATTTCAATCCATATCATGACAAASAAACTCTGAAAAGGATAATTTATAACAAAAATCCTAAGTCTTTCTCTGTCCTCATCACAGCCTAGTTTGAATMTCTGTTTACCGTTTGCTTTATGCACAAAGGGGTTGTTTTGTGTCAGGATGTGTGTGCAAACAGGGGTATCCTGCAAACTGCTGCACCATCAAACTGCCTTTGCACACAACTTCCCTCCAGGCAAGAGCCTATTCCTCCGAGCCCACGCTCAGGGCTGGGCATCAAACCCTTGTGCTTTTCTATAGGAAGAGTAATTTAAAGTTTTTGTTGAGTTTCCTTTTCTAGACCAACTACCCAATATAACAAGCCATTAAAAATTACAAGTGTAAATCCTRCCTTAGCTAGAGGCTGTAATCGTGTTTCTTAGAACAGTTTGAGTGGCACTGAACATAACAATAATCATAACACAGCTCTAACTAAAAGAGAATTTTAGGTAATCTGAAAAAAAATAATTTCTCCATAGATTAGACTAGTACCTGGCAAATTTTCAAAGCTTTGCAAAAGGACTTAGCCAGAAGATTTGTGTGGGGGTTAATTGGTATGTGCCCTTTAAATCCTTCACAACCCTTATCAGGGCTGTTTTGCAAAAATTACCTCCAGGTGTTTCTGAAATGAAATTTAGTCCCAAACTTGTAATTTGGATATTAAAAAGTACAGGTCAATGTGTTTTCCTTTAAGATTATGTGCCTAAGTTGTAAAACAGCAAGAATGTCAAGGCTGACTCTTGTATTTTATAGGTTAATTTGTGCGTGCAGTCAATGTAATTTGTTCATTCAAATGCTGAAGTGCTCYTCTTGGAGTAGCTGATGTGATGTACAAGTTTGGAAATTACATGTTCACATTAAGTGTGCCACCAGACATGATCTTTTGCATATACATTTTGTACGTCTGCTCTGGAAGTGCAGGACCTTCAGCTGTTGTGTTCACAGCTCTAATTTTTGCCAAAACAGAGGGTTCTTCTGCCCACAGACTTATAATTTCTGTCTCAAAGACCTTCCAACCCCAAGTGATATCTACCTGGCACCAAAGAAAGTGTGAAATCAGAGCCACAGCATGTCAAATTTTATCTCCCCTATAAAAAGGCTTTCTGTGTTAGGGGCGAAATGGCACAGAGGGGTAGAAACAGACCCTGAGTGCATTTAGAGAAGTGAGGAAATGAGACGAAACCAGGTGTTGGCAGTGGCCATAAGAGCCCAGGGCAAGGCCCAGCTGAACCCAGCCAGCACCTTCACACGTACCCACCACAAGCTGGCTTGAGATCAGAGAGAAATAGTGAAGATGACTAGAAGAAACCAGCATCTTTTTCAGAGCCCTTTAGGAAGAGTTTTAAAAAGATCATTAAAACTGAGATCCTTAAGCAAACTAAGAATTTTTAATCTGTGACTTAAATAGGATTGTATGCACTGTTGAGTTAGGTAAGTGTGTAAATCTTTTATAGAGATGTGTCAGTGTGAGATGACTAGGTTCCTAGTTTCTGTAATGTTTTCTAGTTCAACAAGCTCAAAATGAGAAACTCAACTGTGTTTTGTCTCCTTTAGGAACATCACTCTATGCATATATATTTGCACATGTGCATACAAACACTCCTTCCACCTTTTGAAGTGAAATGTAGTCATGACTAGTCTTGAGGGAAAAATCACGCATTTATCGATTCTTTTAACATTTAAACTCCTCTCAGAACTTCACTGATTTCGAAATTAGTGTGATTTCACTTAGCCTCCATAGCCTTTGTAGGACTAAAGGGCTGAATAAAATAGCTCACTGATGCCAGTGATCAGCAAATGTTTTGTGAGGATGTACAGCCCCTAAGCAAGACCTCTGCAGAGGTTCATAGCAATTCTAAAGTGAATTACAGCAGCTGAAGTAATGTTCAAAAAACTTACCAGAGGGTAGGAATTCTTCGACGACTTATTTGCCTTTGTAGCAATAATTTATTATGATTTTGAAAGGGATGGGAATGTAATTCTATGAACTTCCCTGTGTACATTGGGCAGAAGGGTTGCTCACTCTTCCAGTTGGACTGCAAAGCAAGAAGCAGAGTGGGCTCCGGGGCAGCCGGGCACTGCAGCAGGAAGGTGCCCGCTGCTTGGACCAGAGCAGCTCGTGCAGGTCTCAGCCAACAGGATTAATGGAAAATGAGAAATTAATCGTCGTTCTAGAAAGTAAACCTCRTAGCAGGAGACTCAGTGAGCAGAACCCCTAGGTACCATTTGTGCCGTGCTGTCTTATATGTCCCAGTCACAAGTTTRCGGGTGAAGTCATAGAAGAGGTGAGACAGAAGTAATTCTTGCATGAAGATTTAGGAAATGTGTTTTAATTGTTACGTATGGGCATGATGATGTATAGAGAAACATATATGTCTATGGTACAGAGGAACACATCCATATTTTCCAGATATTATTCTGTGGGTATTGCTGCTCTTATTTTACAGGTAGTTTCCCATACTAGTAATTAAAGAAAGTGAAAACTTCATACTGCAAAATATGATAGCATTTATCCCTGACACTGTATTAACACTAGCTATTGGGACCATTTTTTCCCTGGATAAGGATAAAAATGGGACAGATGCAGTAATGTAATCTCTGCATAATAATTACTGTGAGTTAACAGTGCAGTTAATTTAACAGGCGTTAAGAAACAAGGTTTCTTCTCTCTTTTACAGTCCTTGGAATTTGTTTGAATTCGATGCCAGTGTTGCAGCTGCATCACTTACAGCGTTGTAAGTTGTAATGATGCAGGACTTTATACATGGGGTTTGCAGCAGAGGACATACTTCAAATTATTACAAAGCTGCCTGTGGGAGGCAGCACATCAGGGTGGTGCAGTACTTTGGTTGCTGTTTATTTGTTAGCTGAGTGGGAGTTTTTGTGGGTAGGCCTGTTAGTGCACAAGCCACGCTCTGTGTCTGGGATGTGTCTCTGTCTCTCTGCATTACAGTGGTTTGTCCCATGCAATCGGTGCTACATGTCGGTCAGAAATAAAATAGATTTTTCTCCCTTGTATTACAGCATCGTTGTACATGATACAGCATCAGGCTAAGGTCTTGGTCATTTTTTTTTTCCCAAGTGCAGCAGTAGCAGTTACAGATTAGATTTTTAGTGAAATKTTTTTTTTCCTCCTCTTTCTGTCTGCATAATTGATCTGACAAGTGAATAAATAAATCAACAAAATCTCCTTGCTGGGAGTAGCCTCATGGTGCTCTGGTTGCCTCTTCTGCCAGGGTAATCCAAGAAGCATTCACAGTCTTCAAACTTGGCTGACTTCAAGGCATGCAAGAGCCACCTATGAGGCTGCAACAAAATTGTGATAAAGCAAAATGTGTCTAGTGTAGTCGAGCTAACGAAATCAGCAGAGCTCTGCACAACAGTCAGCTCAATTAAAAGATACTTATGCCTCTCTTGGCTCAGACATTCAGCAGTGTTGGCTTTTGCTTCTGATCAGTGTGCATCCCTATTTGCCCTGCATACAAGCTGAAATTTATATACTGTTGTATGAATGCATCTCTTTGTCCTAYAGCTGTTATTGCAGATGTGGAGTAAAAACTGTGCCCTCCCCATGCTGGAGGAGTCCTGCTGCTTTCAAGGTTTATCCTTCTCTTTGTGCCTCTTCCAGGCGTGCAGCGCCAGGTTGCCCACTGCATGCGGAAGGGAAGCGGAGCGATCAAAAACTCCTTCTGCGACCCGGCGACCCAGCCGAATGGACGGCAAAAGAAATGCTATGAGAAGGACTGTCCGCCCAGGTAACAGGCACGGGGAGCGCTCCCGTGGTGCGGAGCAGGGGCCCTGTTCCAGAGAGTGGGTTCTAACAGCAGGCCAGTGTGCTGTCTGTGCTCGGCTACAGTGGTGACTCCCAGATAACCCAGAGGAAGGTGTTGGAAACCCAGTAATGGAAAATAACGAGCACGCTGCCCTAAGGGTTTTCTGATATRAGTTCCAGTCTGCCCTGTGAACGGCAGGGGCTGCTACATCCCGTCTGTGTTAGATACTCTCTCCTATCAAGGTTAGCTGCAGATGTGCAAGCAAGCCACACAAAATCATTTAGGAAGTCCTGTTCTCCTCCTAGTGTAAGCGATATTGCATTGCTTTGTGTTCCAAAACTGCGTTTGCAGAAAAAAACTTTAACCTTTTGGTGCTGTTTTTCATTTTGTTTTTATTTTTGGGTGCATCKCTATCTCTTTGTAAGAGAGAATAGGTAGAAATACCCTCTTATTTACAACTAATCTCCATAACTCTTATTATTTGACATCTTTTTTCATGTCCTTCAGTATTTGTTCCCTTCCATGAAGGGCGAATTTGTTCCTTCCCTGTTCATTTTCTATTTCCATAACTTTTCTCTCGATCGCTATTCTTGTTCTGTTTGGCTGTTTTAGGGGGGGTAGGGTGAGGAAGTCAAATCAGTGCAAGCAATTCAGGTGAGAACACCCAATGGAAGTGATTTGTGGTGGGGCATTGACTTGCTGGAAGGCATCAGAGGTGCAGGCAAGGTGACACGACAGGCCCTGTATTTGTTGCTGCAGTACGTTGTGTGTTTTTTATTTCACACATTAGATACTGGAATGTCTTTTTATCTTTCATTTTCTTTGGAAACCTTTTATCATGCTGTTCTGACATGCTGTATCACACTGGGATACACCAATCTGTCCTTAGTAATTCTAGTCAATTCCAAATCATATCAAAGTAATTATAATTAAAGTGTATCATATTTTGCTTGCCAACAGTCGGTTTCATGAAGGTTTAATGTAAGAAATATTGCACCAGCTGCTTGTTTTTTTTCCAGATATGTTCTCAACAGTATATAACACCTCCTTTGGTATTCATGTCTTTGCTGTTGCAGCTTGTATAATATATATAATGTTATCTTTTCATAATTCTGTATTGTTTGCCAGRAAAGCAAGTGACAATAAATCAAATTTACTAATTGACTTTTTAAGAGCTGAAGGTATCCRCCTGTATGGGGATGCTTAGTACTTATAGCAAGTATAAGCCGTGCTGTTTATTCCGAAGTTCCCAATAAGATTGAGTTATCCCCATTAGGTCTAAGTGACTGCGTTATTCCAACCTGCTTTTGAAAATGGGGGAGCTGGATCCATCCCTTGTTAGTCAGAGCACRGAATTACATTAAAGGTGAGCCAAGCTCGCTCTTCTGCTGTCTGAGCAGAAAAACTATTAAATACTGTCAGTCTCAATGATCTTTCTCAAGGTCATTTTTCACTGTAAAGGATTATTTTTCTTTCTGAGGTAGATGAGCAAAATATTGACAAAATGGAGCGCAGAAAACACAAACAATGTATTTTAGTTGGTATGCCACTTCYTTGTATTGGGTGTCGTGTCTAATCCAGACGGACAGTTGCACATCTCTGAAAAGTAAGAAGGACCTTAAAGCACTTGGGATGGTGAGTTTGGTTGGTTTGTTGGTTCCAAAGCAAAGCTGAAAGCCAGAGGAAGGTGGGACTGTCGTAATGATCTGGCCTAGCTGAGAAGGCGTGTGAAGCTGCCGAGGAACACGAGTGCTGCAGAGATGCGTGATGTGTGCGAGGAGGTTGGRCTAGGTGATCTCTAGAGGTTCCTTGCAACCTTAAGCATTTTAGGGTTCTGTGAGCTCTACTCTAGAAGCAAGGGTGATGCCCCCCAACACAGCACCAGTGGGGACCTTGAGTCAGAGCTGTAGCTGCAGACCTGGAACCGCTGGATGGTCTAGCACTTCCCAACAGGGAACGAGCTGCTTTTGGAGACATCCTTTCTGAACGACAAAGTAGCATCTCTTGCATAACCCTCGCATGAGCCACTAAATCCCGCTGATGGGAAACCAGCTACCAGAGGAGCCTAGTAGTCTAGCTACTGGAGTACTAAATCAAAATGAGATAACATATCAGACAGTAGCTATAGGCAAAGAATAACATTACCAAAAGGACTGTATAACACACAAGCTAGACTTTATCTTGCTAATCCGTTGCAAAGAGTTAATTATAAACAGGTTAAATGGCAGGTTCCTGGGAAATACCGAGTCTTAACAGTCTTGTTTGTTAGATGACTTAGACTAGATTTATTTTTCCCACGCTTTCTACTAAAACGATCTGGAGCAAGATAAATAAAACATTTTAAATATTGCAATAGACAGTGCAATGTCTTGGCCTAGGACAGACTAACACTGACAGAACTGTTTACCATTTGTAGTTGAAAGTTTGAATGTGATACAAGGGCTTATATGAAGCTGGAACGATGCTGCTGTGCAGGAATGCAATCAGACTTTAGCAGTCAGACTGTATATAGAACACTATTTCCCATTATATGTTTCTTTGATAAGCAGGTATTTAGCTGCATAGGTGTTCATAATAAAAATCAACAAATAATACTTAAAGAAAACGAGATGAATTTTAACTACTCATACWGTTGTAAATAGAACTTTTTCTATTCTAGACAAAAGAAAATTGTCTGGATCCTTTTAACCTGACTCACTATTTGCTCAGAATGACTACAGATTATTTTTGAATTATTTGGGATCTGCCTTTTCCAAATTTCTGTTGTACTTCTGTAGCTCTGCTTTCAAACTACAAGAGATCGACTGTGTCTGGAGCTGGATAAAAATAGAAAGAAGAGTGTGACACAAACAGCAGGAGGGAGTATTTGGCCCCTACAGAATGTGTGTAGCAATCTCAGATTCCAAAATCCCACACCATGATCTTTTCAGCAGGATCTCTACCTCCTTCAGCACCTAACGAAGCATAGATGAGGACCATRTCATGAACAAGGCTATTTGACCCTGCCTGCCTGAGTTGCTGCAGAATGTGGAAACTCATTGGGACAAGGAGAGGGGTCTCACCTAAGGCAGTTGTTGCCACCTGAGATGATCAGATTTTCTGCCTGTCCTCTCTGTAATAGCAAGGAAGCTGCATCTAAAATATTCACAAGTTTCTCCTAGTTTTATGTTCCCCTTTTTGTGGGTGCGTGGTGGGTTCTTCTGGCTGCACTGTGGAAAAGCTGAGCACTCTTAGCTGCAGCTGGAATCAACTGAAGGGATGTTTTCACCCTGCAGACTGCTCTTTAGTTGATCGGGCTTTGGAAAACTAGTGCTTAGGCAAATTATCTACCCAAGTCAGGTACTTYGTTTGTTTATTTGTTAGCGCAATTTCTCCATGCCATGCCTGCCTGTGAAGATAAGAGTCCTGTAGCTTCACGGGGACATAGTGATGCATTAATATTTAAGAATTGTTTAAATATTAAGAAATACTTAAGAAYAGTTGCTGTACTTGTAAATTTGAAAATGCCATAGGAATCTGGAGGTAGGAATAAGAAGCTTTGCTCAAGAGTTCCCTTGTGCTATGCTCTGAGCAGGTGGTGTTTAAAATACCAAAGCTGGGGACAGAGGCTCACAGAGCTCCAGGAGGGATTCTCAGGAGTCCAGCCGTGCCGTGACAGCAGAGTCGTCTGGTGGTGACTCCTCCTGCAGGGTTTCAGAGGGCTTGTGTGTATCTCATGGCTTCGTTCAAGCTGCATCTTGTTGATCCGCAGCTACGGCACCAGGGCCCGGTTCCAGGAGCCTCTCCTCAGTGCTCAGTGCTAAATTGTGTTTAGAGCAATTTGAGAGATATGTCTTTCCTTTAAGCAGTTTAAAGGGATGTCGCTTTCTCCATAAACACCAGCTCCCCGGCCGTGGTTTACCCTGGGTGCCCAGACAGCTGCTCTGCTGCCTGTGGAGAGTCACGTCTCCAGAAGCTCCTGGATGAACAGTGTCTTGCAGAGCAGCCCCTTGGGTTTTGATCCCTTCTGTGTTGACAAGGGCGTTCTTTGGGACCCCCATTATAGACTGGACAGGTCAGTGATAGTCATTCTGGTGTCCTCACTTTGCAATGGGATGCCTTGCTTCAGAAGTCGTCACCATGAGCTTGAAGGGAGGCAGAGTTCATAGTATTTCCACATTGAAGTTTCCCATTTGTTTAGAGCTTAAGACTTATTAGGACTAACTGGTTTGTCAGTCCTTTACATTGGATCCTGTTAGGCTCGTTGAATGAGGACGGATTCTTTAGAAGAAGTTACAGGACTAAATATAATAATTATAATAATATATTTGGATACTTCAGTGCTAAGAATTCAGTACTTGAACCTGCAAACACTTGAATCCTCTCTTAGTTATTGGAAAATGATGGCAGAGGGTGTCAGCCTGCCATGTCTGTAACTGGAAATGCCTGGTCTGGGGCCGCTAAAATTAGTAAAGCAATTCACGTTCTTGAAGCTATTTTTGTGACTCATCAGCAATCTGCAAGACGCTGGACGTGGTAAAGAGAATTGGAAAGATGATGCAAGAGATGCAGATTACCCTGAAATGACTTGATTCAAGTTGCCAAAGTATATTTTTGCTTTACTGCCGGTTTCTACTGAGGTACGCTGGCTTCTCAACCACGTGTTAGTTTGCAGAAGCATGAAAGCATGAAACCTCCCGAGAGAGAGGAGAGAAATACTTTATTCTTTTATTACCRTACAACTAAAAGCCTTCTTGCAAAGCAGTGGTGGCAATGGGCGAGCCTTCAACAGTGTAGCAAGCAGTCAGCATCCCAGAGGACTTACAGTGCAATTTAAAATGAAAGGTCATAAATATATGTACCTAAAGAGATGAGGGAAGATCTGTTCCTCAGAGGATATCAGATGGCTGAACGGATGAGCTTGGCAGCTCTGAGAGCTTTCTTTTTAATGAATATGAGTGGATATTAGTGTCTTCCATGTCAGTGACAGCTCTTTTGCAATTGAAGAATAAATTGATTCCAGGAGAGGGACAGTCAGGAAATCGAAGAAGCCAGAAATACAGTTAATTGAGGGGACCAAGCAGGAGATGACAAGAGAGCAGGATGTATGCCAAAAACTGTAATAAATCCCTACCCTGAATGTTGGTGTATTTATCAGAATTGGGGTATCCTTGCTCTAAACTCTTTGACTTAAAGGGAAAAATGTGGTAAAACAGTGTTAGTTATAAGCCAGAAAGAAATTAATATCTGTTTTCTTTTCTTTTTTTTCCTTTGTGTATATGGGTGTGTGTTTAGAAAGATATTTTCTGAATTTCTCTCTTTTGTTTTCAACATAAGGTCTAGTCATGATCTGCCTGTGAACCAAGGAACAAGTGAAAAGCCCAGGAGCTTCTGTGGCTTAGACTTCACAGCTGAGACAGAGTTCTCGTTCAGCTGCTTAGGGCTAGTTTTTGTCAGGGGCGCTGTAAATTGGAGAGATTTTATTGTTGATCCTCAAAAATACAAACGTGCATCTTTAGACAACAGGCACACAGATATTTGGTATGTTGTTCTCAGTATGGCAAGGTGAGTCAAGCTGGGGAAAGGCAATGGTCAACTGACTRTAAAGGGGACAGGTCACACTGGACCTGAAGGAAACAAGTATCTTCACGTCAGCGAGCCAGTGCCTGCTGAACAGGGCTATTTTAATCACCAGAGACACACAAAAGGGGCTYATTCTTATTTCCTGGAGGAAAGCAGTACAGAAACGCCTGCTCCAGTCCTGAGCACCCAGCTGGGTCCAGAGGCATAAGGCTGCTTTTCTACTTTTCTGCTCTAATGACAACCCCCTYATAGTTCTCATCTGTTGCTCATTCTGTACTCAGGAAACAATAAGCAGGTAAATAACAAGGCAGCATGAGCAGAGCGCGAAGCTTCCTAGCAGTTCTTCAAATGAAGGTTTGAAAGACTCACTGAGTGGGTTCTTATTTATTCTCGAATAAATAGTGGTGCCTTGGTGCCTGTTGTGGTTTGGAAATGAGTGTATGTTGGCGACCGGTCAGTGTTAGAGCATGGAGCAGAAATCTGACCCCAGAGTGTTAATTACTGCACTACAAGAAAAAACACCACTCATAAAGTTCTGGATTGGGGTCTCTGACCCTTTTCTCTAGGAGAAGGTTCTCTAGCCTTTTGCAGAATGTGTYTGTGATAGTTTCTTTTTTCCTGCTAATATTTCTCCCCGCTCTGTTTTTCAGATGGTGGGCAGGGGAATGGCAGAAATGTTCCACCACGTGTGGCCCCATGGGACAGAAGAAGCGAACGGTGCTTTGCGTCCAGACGGTGGGGTCTGACGAGCAGGCGTTGGCTGCCACCGAGTGCCAGCATCTGCTTAAGCYAAAGACCCATCTCTCATGCAATAGGGATGTCTTGTGCCCTTCTGACTGGACAGTGAGCAACTGGACAGAGGTAAACTCCAGTCAGCTGTAGAACTAAGTGGGTTTTGTTCGTTTGCAGAATGTTCTATTATAGTTAATCAGAAGGACCAACAATGTTCCTTATCTTTTTTTTTTTTTTTTTATTTCCTGCTTCCTTTTTTTGCTTTTGCCTGTGTTCCTGAGCCGTCTATGCAGAGGGAGGAAAACTGCTGCATGTTCAAAGCCTCAATACGTGTTGCTTATTAGAGTTACCTGAGAGTTTTGCTTGGCAGACTTTTTGTATTGTAGAACASAGAGAGCCTGTTTGCATGCTCAAAACTTCCATGCAGATGTTGTTACTGCTGTGGACTGAATGGGAGACTGTATTTTATATATAGGGAATGGGAAAAAATGGTTTTGCTTTTGTGTTTTTTATAATCATCTCTCATTTATATCTCTGTTCTGCTGGGTTTTCAGCAGCAGGCAAGCTCTTATACTATTAGTCTGAACCCTTAACAAACACCTAGATATCTGTGCATCCTTAAAATGTTAGATAAATATTATGCAGTTATTTCACTGACAGCYGATGAGTTTCAGAATGTGAGGCCATCAGAATGATGATTGCAGTATACCCTGAGATAAGAAAATGCACCTCCAGTAATTGTGACAGCTGATGTACAAGAAGTTCCATTTTGCTTTCCATTTTCAGGTGTMAATGAAAATGAAGTTTACTGAGTTTTTCAAAATTTTCAAGGCTTTCCTTTTTAATGCCCCCTCTCCCTTCTCTCTCCAAACTTCTGCGTGCAATTACTCAGTAATGGGCTTAGCAATTTTGATAGCAGATTCAGATAATGAAGTAATTGAATTTTGTGACAGTTTCATTTCAGCTTATGCTGCTTGCAGGCCATCATCCCCGAATGTTGATTGTTCTGTAAATTGGGTAGCAAACATATTTTAACTGCTTGTGAACAAGTTGGCAGCTTGTTCTTGACCAGCAGTATAATTATAGTGAAATGGCATGCTGATACTAAATGCAGCAAGTGCTTGTGTGTCATTGAGCATTATTGCACATTACTGACAAAAATAAATTCTACCCTGCAGATATCAGGGAGAGAGCGTAAGATGGATTATTTCTCCCAGAAAAGTGACAGTGTTGACAACAGATTTGTAATTGCACAATGTTATTTGCTGGTGAACATGAGAGAGAGATTTTTTACAGGCAGGGATTCGCTCTGCTCTGAACTTATCCAGCTGTTAGAAAATCATCCTGTGCCTTGTGATAGGGACATACTTAATTAGCAGATAATATGGATGAAGTATTATAGCTGCTRCGAAATCTTTTTTTAGTACGTGACCGTAATTAAAGTACCTCTCTGCCTTCCTCCCCTCTCCTGTTGCTGCAGAGCTAGTGTTATTCTACAGGTAGTGGCAATGCAGAGAGCACTAATAAGAAAAGGTAACTGGTGTTTCTACTACCACTTGACCTAGATCAGCTCTGACAGGGGGGACATATTCCAGGGATTTAAAAGTGCTCGTCGTGTCGGTGCTGACTGCTTTAAGTGCTAGTTTGGGCCAGCTACATTAGCTGGTCAAACTCCCTACCACCCCCAGAGGGCCCTCCAGTAGGATATATGGAATATTCCCATTAATACCAGCTAGTCAGTCAGCTTTAGTAACTTAAAACCAAGGGGCATATGTTGAAATTCCAAAGAGTCCTCAGTGGAGCAGCAGCTTCCAAAGGCCTGATGATGCCTGTCAAGCTGAGGAGGCAGAACGTCACGGAAGAGCTGAGTCTCCTTGGAGTCCAGCATCCTCAAGCAGTGCAAGGCTCCCTCTCAAAAATGCAGCAAGAATCTTTGAGCTGCACAAAACTTCACAGTGGGATTGGGGCATTGCGAGCAGCCAGAGCTGAGCCAGGCAGGTATGTTTTTGATGGCCACAATTTTTATGCCTAATGGGAGAGGCATCAGCTAAACAACTGCTGGGATTGTTTCAGTGCAGAAATCAAATCCTATCATGTGTCCATGTTCTGTCTTTGTCACATACTCTTTAATCACTGCTGTATGTTCAATGAGCCATTTACCCTTCTAAAASTTCCATACTAGCAGAAAATCCATAAAACTAATGACTTAGGATAAACTTTGTTATTGACTGTTTATAAGGATGTTTTTGATATAAACAGATACCATTTGATGATAATTTTCATTAACATGTGGAGCAGAATGAAGAGGGAAGATGTATTAATTTTGGTTCTTTCACAGTGCACGGTTACTTGTGGTGGTGGAATAAGGACTCGTAATGTCACTTGTGCCAAAAATAACGATGAGCCATGTGACAGCTCCAAGAAACCAAACTCCAAGGCCCTGTGTGGACTCCAGCAATGTCCTTCTGCTGGAAGATTTCTCATACCTCCATTGGGACCCAGAAGAGGAAAGATCATAATCAGAAAGCCAGCTATTAATCCCAAACGGGGTTCTCCTGGCAGAATACCTATACCCCTGCCAAGCCCAAGGGTCCACACAACAACAGAAACACCTAAGTCTGAAAGCACAACTGCCTYTTTGCCTATGCTATCTACGTTGGGTAATGTTTCAGAAAAAGAAGGARCAATCAACAAAACATTACAAAATAATACTTTGGGATCAAGTAATGTTTACAATTACTCTGGTGCTTTTACTGAAACTAGTTCACACCAAAATACTACTTTATGGCCTTTTCATAATAGCTCAAACACTGAAAATATAGGGCGTGCTGAAAATGTTACTGAGAGTGAGCCAGTTTTTACGGTCAAGAGTGAAGCACCAAGAGGTGAGGACAGTCGTACATCCTCATTTACCCAAAGTCCAGAAATAACTCCCAGCTATGACTACTTAACTGAAGAATCTGATGACTTTGATGTGTCRGCAGGAAGCAGTGAGAAACCAACTGAGCTCATTCACAGCACAGAACTCGATCCAGAAATCAGAACCCAGAGCACAGCTCTAGATACCAAATCTCGTGTCCTCCAGCACAACRTGACTCCTCCACTCTCCCCAGCCTCTCCTCCCCACGAATCTTCTACACACCTTCCCATTAGTGGAGCACCACAAGGACTGGCAATTCCAACGAGCGCAAACCCTATCAGTCTGCAAGTAACTGTACCTGTTGTGGATGTTACCACCCAAGAGACATCCATTACAGTGATGCCCACAATGTTTGCTGATCTCCCGAGACACCAGACTGACGACGGAACAGAAACAAAGTTACGTGACGTTGCCACCAACAGCACGTCCTTGCCACCTCTTGAGCATGCTCCTGGGAACCAAAGTGCAGCATCCGAGCAGGTTCTGCCAGGTGTCACAGGAAAGGACCACCTGGTAATATCCAACAGTTTGCACGCTGAGGCCTACTGGATAGTAGGGAACTGGAGTGAGGTAAGTTATTTTTAATTGGATAAAGCACATTAATGCATTGATTACTTAAACATAGTTTCYAGTTGTCTGTTAACAGATTTTTGTGGTGCTTTTCTACCTTATACTCTCATGAGCATTTGTATTCACGTTCACCATTAAACAAATGCTTCMTAACTCAGAGCAGCATCCGACGTGGTAAAACGTGACTTGATCTATAAAGTCAAAGCAAGGGTATTAATCCTAAGTTAAACTGGTTTCTTCGGGGGAACTTGATCAGTCCAATGTCTGTAGAGAGATATCATAAGAGAAGGGGTAAGTTCTGTGACTCTGAGTGTTTTAGGTGTTCTGATAGTGGAACTGGATAGTAGYAGTAAACAAAAAGCACTTTGCCTGGATAGAACAGAAGTTACAGCCTGTTGTCACTGCATTAAAACTACAAGTCCTGTTATTTGAGCATATTATTTTATCTCTGCGAATGRCTGTGCCAAAATGAACGTTTTACTCTCTAGCTATGATTAAATCAAGTAAATCAAAGTGAGTAAATAAAAAAAAAAAATGTGTTAACATCCTCAAATATCTGCTCACTTCTTAGGAAAGTGCTGTCTTGTTCGATTCTTCTGTGATTCATGAGGATGACAAAAGAGATTATATGAAACAAGTTGTAGCTCACAGAGTTTGAAAAATGTTTTGACATGTTCTAAGGAACAAACAAGCAGCGTTTGGAAAATATCTGGTCTGGAAAGTGATGATTTGTTCCAATTTCCCAGCTTGTCACAGAATGGAGGCTTTGATGAAGAAGAAAAAAAAAGGGGAGGGAAGCGGCAGGTGTTGTTGAACCACATTGTTCCTTGTTACCTTGCAAGGATGTCGCATGCTAAGCAAGCAGGTGGAGCAGTGGATTTCCCTGCCTGCTGGGACAGGMTACCCACATTCCCTGGTGGTTACTGAATGACTGTAATGTTTGGATAATTTTTGCTTTCTGTGTGGCAGCAATATGGATTGCCAAGATTTCTACGGCCTTGGATATGTAGTTGCATCATTCTGTGTATTGCTCTTGACTTGTCTTTCTGATTCCCCAGAATCAGGTTTCTTTGACAAGTAGGTTCCTATGCAGCCAACTTGCTGTGTTCAGGAATGGCAATTACGGTTCGTTAGAGCTGGGTGGGGGCTGCCACCCCCTCCTAACATTGGTAATAACAATATAGTCCCCAAGAGCCTTTTAGAATTTTACGGAGTTTCACGTTAATGTCTTTCCTGCTGTAAAATTTTGTTTGTATGGAAACAGAGTTCTTTGTATCTGAATAGATTTCTAATTTTTAAAATATGATTCCTAAAGTGAGAGACTTTGGTATCTGAACAAGTTACCTCATGTGCAGAGGGACTGAACAAGCCTCTTTCCTGA
The DNA here is from genome assembly GCA_003342815.1 of Eudromia elegans. Lineage (NCBI taxonomy): Eukaryota > Metazoa > Chordata > Aves > Tinamiformes > Tinamidae > Eudromia > Eudromia elegans. The sequence continues at coordinate 1,041,980 of PTEX01000008.1, read as the reverse complement.
TGACTGTCTTTAAGTAGTGCAGTAGATGAAGTGTGTGGTGCAGAGTTTGAAACCTGCTTGCAGTGATCCGCCTCTCTGTGTGCCTGTATTAATGGAGAAGGATATGGAAGATCTATCTCCCCATACATGCTTACTCTCAGGCCCACCTGGGATGCTGCAGGTTCACGAAAATGTAGAAATGCCGTGCTAAATGGGATGGCATGAGATGAGATGACTGAGAGTATCCCATGGCAGTGCAGTTGAAGTCCAGCTAGATCCCACCAAGATCCTGCTGATGGCTTCAGTCTGGTGCAGCCCTCAGGTTGAACCACTGCTCTGTGGCCACCCCATCCATGGCTGTTCCTGAAGCAGATTCTCTCGGACAGTCCAAAGCTGCCACAGTGAATTTGAGGTTTTCAGCGTCTTGTGCTCATTTTGCTGATTGTGTCATTAGCAGTATTAGGAATGGTGAAGGAAAAGTGATGAAGGTTGGATGTGCTGACATTTTGCTCTAACAAATTGAAAATTAAATCACCAAAGATCATGGAAGGAAGCCACRGGGCAGCTGATCTAGATTTAGAGTGTCTGCATAAGCAGAAATTTGCTGACAAAGAGCAGTGCACGGTGTATATCAGAACTGGTATTTTCCTAATTAGGAAGAAAGAAAAATGCTCCTTCCTAATCTTAAAGAAGATAATCTAGGTAAATTTGAAATCTTCTTTGGAGAGGACATCTCCAAAGGCTGTAGATATTAATGCCGAGGCACCTGATGTGTTGCCAGAAGGACTGGCTAAGCTTTGCTGTGGGGCTCTTCTCTCCTGCCATGCAGTGCTCGACCACCTGCGGCCTGGGCACGTTCTGGAGACGCGTGGAGTGTAGCGGGAGGGACGCGTCCGACTGCCGGCACTCCAACAAGCCGGATCCCGCGAGGAGATGTTACCTGCGGCCGTGCGCGAGCTGGAGGACGGGGAACTGGAGCAAGGTAACCTCGTTCAGAGCCCTGCGTGAGCAGTGAGCTCACCGACCTCAAGGGCTAGGGAGCTGTAAATACTTCAGATTTAAAATGATTATTCATTCACTTCCCTGAAAGTGTACATGATTCCCAGTTGACCATTCAGCTCTAATTTACTAATTTCCTGGCTAAGTTATTTATGGAAATGCATCTGTTGTAAATTCTGTTCTTCCTGTGTGGGGGTCATGCTCATTAAATCTTGCCCCTGGTGCTACAAAGCAGAGTTTGCTGTCCCTGTTTTATGGAGATCTTAAGATGAAACTGTACATATTTGCATGTGGCTTGCACTGGTCTTGCCTGTGCAAATATGTACCTCTGCCTCTAGCAGCGTATCCTACTTTTACTAAACAAGAGAGAGTTTATCTTRTTGCTTACAAATTCCACTGCAAAAGCTGAAGAAAAACATGATGGGAAGATTGCCTAYTGGTGCTAGACTCTTAATCAGTCCCGTATATATACATGGGTCAAGAGCAGCAAGAGTGTGCATGGTGGTAACTCAGGGAATTGGGTTTGATTTCTTTTTTGGTACTGTAGGACATGCGGTGCACACCTGAAAGGACGKCGGTGAGACTTCGTAGCTTGTTATGTTTTGTCCTCAAACTATCCAGAATTGGGGCTATTTTTCAATGCTTAGAAGGAAAAAAAAAGTACAAAGTTATAAYTGAAATTATATAGCCTTAATAAAGAAAAAGAAAGATCTCTCAAACTCTTTCCAAACGTACTGCTTTTGTGGACAATGCTGTTATCGTTGGACTAAAGCATAGATTCATGTACAGGAGAGACTGCAGGAAAGGTTATAGTTACAAAACTTTCATTATGTGACTGATCTCTTTGACATAGAAGTGATTTAAACATGAAATACATGGCTGTGTAGAAAGTCCAGGCCAGGCAAAGGCACCACATAACCACATTTAAGTTTTCAAAATTCATTTTAAATGATGAATAGAGGTTCTGCTGTCCCTTTGCACTGGGGTGCATTTCACTTTCAGTTTTTCTTTGCAAATGTTACTGCTCTTGCAACTACTGAATGATAGTTGTCTCACAGAAATTAACTTGATGAAATAATATAGCAACTAATATTTCATAGTGCTGGTCCACTACTGAGACCTGTTTGCAGCGAAAGTCCTTCTACAACAGATTTCTGCTGTGTTAACCACCCTTATTTTCCTCCAATTCAGCTATACAAATTATAATCTCATATATAGAAATGATTATTTTTCTTTGCTTTTGTAAGTGRCAAGTTTTATTCTCATAACTTCAAATATTTATCCTGCACCTTTATCGCAGCAATATAGTTATAATCCGTGCCAGTGTACTGATGATTTCTCTGTTGTTTTACTCTGGACTCACTCTTCTCCTTCCCTAAACAAAGAGTCTTTGTTGCTTTTAGAACAGGATTTACAATCTCAGTTTAATGCCAAATATATAATGAACCCACTTTGGGATTGTGCGTCCTCAGTTGTTTGCACAGTTGATTCTGTCTGTTGTTTRTGTCCACTGGTGTAGAAATATCTGTGTACAAAACCACAGATTCTTCCTCTGTCCATCCTTTAGTGCCCAAAGCAAGTAATATATTCAGTTTCCATGCCGAACTGAAGAGTGCTTATTTATGTAAAGAGCAATAGCAGTTGTTGTTCTGCAACCTGGCCAAGCTAGTGTGAGAATATTTGGTGGTGTAGGCAGAACTGGATGAAGACAGAAATATTAATTCAAAGTATATTTGTTCTTGGTGTAGGAAATTAAGATCTTTTTCTGCAGCAGGGATAGGTCCTGGGGCTCTTGTGTTTAGGAGCAGAAGATGGTACTGTTGGATGGAGCACTGGAGCAAACTCTGGGAAGGAACAGGAGCCTGGAAGGGCTTGGTTGGGTGGGCAGGAACTAGGTAGGAAATGGGACCTATAGTACCAAGCAGAAGAATGGCTTCACAGAAGAATCATTCCCAGAAGAATGATTTGTCTCCTGCTCTTCCTGCTCTCTCCTTTGTTGTTTTCTCACTCTGACCTGACGTCAGGGTGGTTATCCTTTTTTCCTACCCTGCTTCCATTCATGATGACTGTGACCCCCATCACCACCATACTACATCCCATGGCTCCTTCTTACAGACAAGAGATGTCTTCCTGCAGCCCCTGCACTGTTGTTGGGTGTCACATCCCCGAGGTCCTGCTGTGTCCAGAGAGGGAGTGGAAGGGGAAATAGGAGACAGAGAAGGCAAGATCAGAATGAAAAGCCAAATTGCTGCTCCTGCTGCTGTGGAGGTGTGGGGCAGATGAGGGTGGCAACTACTGCTGTGGGATGAGCTCCCCAGTGGTATCATCAGTAACTTGACTTCATTCTCCAAGAAAAGGAGCAGTTTCCCCGGGCTGAGCAATGTGCTGCCGTGGACTGCCTCTTCCATGGCTGACCTGGAGATGAGTTGCTGGCACAATGACGCCTCTTTCTGCCTGCCTGCAGCAGGACCAGCTGAAGGGCTGGCTATTTGCTCCCATACGTGAGATTTTTCTTTTCTTTTCTTTTATTGCATTATGACTTTTTGTACTGTGACATATATGGAAATTGTTGGCTAATTAAATCTGCATTGTTATTAATGGATGTTCCAGAGAAGAAAGGGAAATATTAATATGGTGTGTTCTGATTTGCAGGTTTTTAAGCCTAATAACAAATAATTCCTAGGGCAAACTGGAAATTACGCCTGTGAGTCGTGATGTTAGAATCTCGTGCCCGTCATCCCCCTGTGAGGCGGGGAGAGGACCGTGCCTGAGTGTGCGTCCCTTTCTGTTCCATGTACAGTGCTCTGCAAACTGCAACGGCGGTTTCAAGATCCGGGATGTTCAGTGCGTGGACGTGCGTGAGARGCGAGTCCTCAGGCCTTTTCATTGCCAATTACTTGGATATAAGCCACAACTCAGCACCAGCTGTAATATGGAGCCTTGCTTCCAGTGGCAAGTGGAGCCCTGGGATGAGGTATTGTCCTTTAAAAGAAGCCTTTGGAATGAGTAATTTTCCGTCAGACAACACTGACGGTTACATCTGATGTTGTCCCTCGAAGGAAGGCACAGACTATTACTAATTGCAGGTTTTGCAGTCCCTGTATATGGTTAGGGAAAAGTTTACTATAAATAAAGACCTACCAGGGTTATTCCTAGCGTTACGCACGATATGCAGTTAGGACTGTAAATAACYATACCCTGAAACAGAGGAGCAAATGTCCTTGAATATAAAGTGGATTTGTCTTGGRGTCCTGCTAGATCAGTAAATGAGATTCATTTAGACTGAATCATTTGGCTGACAATTTTTATGTTGCTCTCTTGTTATGACAAATTTGGAATTTTCTTAAATTTCTAATTTTCCTTTAAACTTTTGGTCTTTTATGGGGCCAGAGAGAAAATTGATTTGTGGGTCACTTTGTGGCATAAATCTGGACCAGTAAACTTTCATARGTCTCCAGGCACATGCTTATTTCAGCTAGAGCATGTGGCCTGATGGTTCCCTTYTATGTTTGCTCCCTCTAAGAGCTGCTCTGGAGAAAGTGCCACACTGCTTGTTGCATGGTGGACCTGATGCTGCTTGACTTTGACAAGCGCGTTGCTTCCTTACTGGCCATTGACAAACCACTCTTAAAATAAGAAACTGCAGGCCCTTATCCTGCGTGCAGGGTGCAGGTGTCCTGTCACATAAGTCAGCAAAGGCTGAGTAATAGAAGACTGGCCAAACAATGCCATATCATTGAAATTTTGCCACTTAAAATATTTTCTGAAAACTCCTGGCTATTCCTGGCAGTTGTCCCCATGTTAAGATTACTGAGTAGAATTGTGTTGAAATGAACATTTATCAGAAATCGGCCCTGATCCTGTGTCTGTCCATAAGGTTGCCATTTCATGGAGAGAACAGCAGCACCGTGTTATCCAAAGTATCCCTGGCCCCTTCCAGCATRCGAGTGCACCAAAGCTTGTTTGTATTTCAAGCAGGCTGGACTGCAGACCTAGAGAATAATAATATTCAGTTGAGSAGTGATAATAAAATAGGGACAAAAGAATACGTAAAAAGGATCTAGATCACTGTCTTTGTGTTATGCYTTTTTTTTTTTTTGACATGCTGGAGATAATAAATTGGATGCATTGGGTGATTATTAATGTCCACAACCGCCTTATAAAAATGCGATGTTGCATCTCATGACTTGTACTGTCTCCTATAAACATTGCAGATTGAACCTGCAGACTTGTGACGTGCATACTCATTGTTCTTAAAGTTGTTGCCACCTCTGGGCTTGCATCAGCTGCTGTTACCAAAACTGACTCTCATGAATTATATGCATTCACACAAAGCAGGAATGGATTTCTCCATACCATTTTGGACCATTAATAGCTGCTTTATTTATCAGAGCAAATGACAAAATGAATGTGTTTGTGCAGAGCTTATCTTCACAGCTGCACTGTTAGACTTGGTGTGCCAGCTAGCCTGAACATCTCCTGCACCATGTGCAGAGCAGCACACTTCTTGTGACTTGTCCTTCCCCATTAGTAAGCAAAGAGTATTTCCTTGTGCCTTTACTGCATGTTTCTGGGATGGGTTACTCATTCCAGCCTGCCCCTGATGGTTTGTGCACCTCTCTTGTTAGTGTTCAAGAACATGTGGTGGTGGCCAGCAAAAGCGACGTGTCTATTGCCCAGAAGAAGGCTACTGCGACTGGACAGAAAGGCCTAATGCCACTGCATCATGCAGCATGCAACCTTGTACGCAGTGGATTAACCAGACCTGGGGCTCGGTAGGATTGATTTATTTATCTATTTATTTATTTCTGTTAGACTGAGACTATACCAGCACGAAGCAGGATTCTGGTATTCAGCTAGTATTTGCCGGCTTCAAAAGTTGTAGAAAGCTAAATCTGTTCTTAGATAAAATCACAAGCTGGTCATATTAGATTGTATTTAAATTGTAGCTATCGGTTGAAGAGTAAAGGTCAAGTTAAAGCAAGGAGGAGATCAAGCAGAGGCCTCGCTTGTCTGTGAACGTCAGGGCCTCTGGCAAGTTTGGTTTCTAATATASAGCTGGAGCTGTGATGGGAAATCCTTTAAAAATAACAGCCAAACACTTCAGATGGAGCTCATCTCAGTTCCCTTCAGCTGCTAGAGCTTTTACTTTCAGTTACTGCAGTATATAGTGTTGGAGGGAGAACTGTTGTTGTYGTTTTTAAATACTCTTTTAATAGAAAAGGAGAAGTCATCATTAACACTCTTTCCTTGTTCCTTTCATTTTTTCCACAAGAAAGGCTACTTCATTAGTAAATTCAGTAATGTCCTGTTAGGCGTAGAGCCAGCTAACACTTCCAAGAGCATGACAGGACAGAGCATCTTTAGACAGGGAGGGAAAAAGCCTGAATTTCTAGGGCTGAGTCTTTCCAGGAACAGTCACTTTTGTTGATGGCTATGTGCTTTTCCAAACGTTTTCCAGTTTTTCTCTGTGTGCATTTGCAAACAATCAAAAAATTCATTATTCTGTATTTGTTTAAGTGTTTATCTCACAGACTACTATGTATTTTGAAGASAGTAAGAATGTAAAAATCATTGGAATTTTCATAAACTCTTGGATATTTGAAGAACTAAGTACATTTTCAGAATAGTACAGGAACACATTGTGAAAATTTTCGCTTTACGGCCATCTCCATACGGTCAGAGCAAGCTGGCAGTAGTTCCCTTGCCATAAGGAAGGGGTAACCGCATTGTAAATRTAGGCCAAACAAACAAAAAAAGGTCATCTCACTGGGATTTTTAAAATTTGCTTGAGACAGCCAGTAAAGAAAAAGTGCAGGAAATGAAAAATTGTTGGCTTGGAATACTGGTTTGGATTACTGCGCTCTGTAGGATTTGCTTTTCAGCTCTGTCTTTTCCTCTGGAGAAAGCAGTTCCCCCATCCTGACTATGTATGCCAAGATGCTCTATTCGTACTGTTTACTATTACTATTTACTGTATCCTGCTCMAGCCTGGCCATGAGGCACCATGGAGGCTGGGAATGCAATGCACACAGTACATTTGTACCACTGGATATGGACCATATGGTACTTTTGGCTTCTCATTGTTATACAGCTCAAATATCGGCACATGAAACAATTCCAGTTTAAAAGACTTTATTTTTATATATGTTAAAATGATGCTCTTTCAGTGCTCTGTCTCTTGTGGAGGAGGCATTCAGCAAAGAGCAGTGAAGTGCCTCAATACAGAAAGCAACGAAACGGAAGATCACCGTCTGTGTGCGGATAAGCCCAAGCCCACGGAGCATCAGMAATGCAACCCGCAGGAGTGCACAGGGGAGAGCACAGGTATGCTGCTACCCCTCGGGCAGGCCGTTTCCAAAGAGCTCAGCTCATCGCCTGTGCTGAGGTGCTGCAAAAGCCTCGTGCTGGCTTGATCTGTTGACTTGCTGGGACTCCTGCAGGCTCAGGACTTGCAAGTTAGCCGGGCTGCTGGCAGGGTCATGTTGCCATGTTCTCCCCACTGGACCTGTTACCTCCTACTAGGTAGCTCACAACCTGCTTGAACTAGTCCTTGAATAGGACTGTACAGTGATGGAGTCCAAGTCCAAGAGGATGCTATTTCTTGTGACAGATTCCTGCAGTAGAACTGCAGTAGACTGGAAAGTCTGGGAGAAGAGCACAGTTTGGAAGCAAGCAAAATGGAAAATAAAATGAAAATAAARGTGACTGCCAGTGAACATAGACATAGCTTTTCTTTCAGCACTATATATCTTCCAGAGAAGGAAAAAAAAAGTTTGCAAATTAATATATTTAACCCATTTTATGTTGACTATTAAGTGGAGTAAAGACAAAAGCTTTTCTGTGCGCTGTAGTATCCAACAGATGCTATATGCACAGTATGCACTATGTGCACTAAGCACAACACCCACTCAGAGACTTTCTGGGGCCTTCAGAGGCCTTTTGGAGGAGGATTCTTCCCTCCTATCAGGTCATCAGTGTAGGTGCAGCTAGTCAGGAAGACAAGAGGTTGACTCCTGTAGGCAGTGCATACCTGGTACACGCTCGTGTGTGCTACGAGTCACTCATCCTGCTATTCCAAAACCTTTAGTGCATGTTTTGCCCTGAAGTTGAGTTGTCGTTTATCTCCTGCTCCTATCTTGTTCAGGACAGCACGTGCTCAGATAAACAGTGTCTACACAGAGTTGTTAATAGGATTGGCTCRAGAGGCCAATAAAGCATAAGAAATGTCCACTGGACAGGTCAGTGGTCCATGCAGCCCAGCATTCTGTCTCAGCAGAGGCATRAAGAGATGCTGCTTAGGGAGGATGCATTTCTCCCTGAGTTTAGTTGCTTGCTATGATTCATTTCCCTTGTGTTCATCTAGTATCCTCAGCTGTCGAGTTAGGGCTGTTAGAGGCAGCATGAGCCAGTCCTTTCAGTTTACATTTATGGAACTTTTTCCATGAATATATTGGATCTGCTTTTGATCCTGCAATTCTCTCTGCTTCCATCACCTCCTCTGGCTGCAAGTTCCAGCAGTTCACAGGCTGCTGTGTAAAGAAGTGTTCTTACCTGTTTAAACCCCACTTTCTACTACTTTTGTTGAATTGGTGCATTCCTGTTACTGATAATTTGCTGAGCAGCAGCCCTTCATTCAGCTAAGCCACCACCTTCCTGCTTTTGCAAACCTCAGCCTTGTCCCTTTTCAACCATTTCTTCTCCCAAAGGACTAACAGTATGTTTATGCCTGAGTCTGACACATTTCACTTTATTAAAGCTACCAYAGACCTATCAGAACCGTAATGCAGATCTTCCTAGTTGTTGGCCTGTTCTGGTGCTTCAGTGGAGTCAAGCTCRACATGGAGTTGCACGTGCCTTGTTTGTGCTCTTGCTGCTTGCCCTGCGCTGCCCTGCAGCACCCGGCCAGCCCTGTCTCCGGTGCATGGATGTGGCAATGCCAGAGAACCAGGCGCACATCCTTGTTACTGGAATCCTGCTGGCGGTTCTTAAAAGCAGAAGCATTAAACAGAAAAACAGATCAGTTACGTCTGCTGCAAAAGTAAATGCTTGCCGAACAATAATAAAAAGTGCTGTATTTTCCAAGACAGAAGGTCGTGGGAAGTTTAACGGGATTTTTTCACTTAGGAGTGCCAGAATATCAGAGAGATGAAGCTGAAAAATAATAGCAAGTAAGAGAAAGCCATCATGAAGATGAGCCTTAACGGACATCACTGTCCAGGTTAACACAGTTGAATATTCTGGAAATGTGGCAAAATTTATTTTTTAGCAAAATATAGCTAATTCTTCTCATCTTCTGCACCATAGGCCTTTCCTGCAGCAAAGACCAGCTGTCGACTCAGTTCTGCCAGAGGCTGAGGGGCATCGGCAAGTGCTCGGTGCCCTCCATACAGACTCAGTGCTGCCTCACGTGTAGCCATCCCCGAGGTCGAAACAAAGCGAGATATTGGATTCAGCGAGGCCTCAAGCAACAAAATTACCCTAAGTTTAGAAGAAAATTGCGTCAAAGGCAAGAAACTAATAGCCAACCTGCTCAGCATTAGCTGTTTTTTATATAGTTAATTTAAACAGGGCTTCTGTTTACAGGTTTTGTGCTTCTTTTTCTTTTGAACTATCCAATGTAAATGGGATTTTGGGGTCCAGACACAAATCCATTAGGTTCATTGGTTGTAATTCACTCCAAACTTTTTATGGTCCAAAATTTGTAATGTAACTTGAAATGTGCCAGCAGTTAGCACTACTTAGGTATGCAYAGAGGTTAGAGAGAAGCTTACAAGAATTATGTGTTCTTGTTTTTTGAATGAATGTTTAATTTGTGCTTTCTTCTCTGTTTTCTGTACCCCCCTTGATATATGGCAGCACCGAGTACCCAAGAGCAGTCAGTGAGGGCGGCTGGCTGGGCAGGCCCAGGACTGCTCTGAGTGGTCTCTGCTCTGGTCCAGGCCCCTTTGTGGCTGCCTGCTTCTTTTTTATTTTTTTATTTCTTTTTAAAGGAATCAAGGCGAAGCGGCAGTGTTTCTCTAAACTCTGTGCTCACTTCCATCCTCATCATCTAAATTTACAAGAAGAATTTTATAGCTGATCATGATATTTAGGCCCAATCTAAACACTGTGTTTCTTAAAAGGAAAGTTGTTCACTTAATACTTGACTGACCCTCTAAAGGATACCTCAGAAATATCCAGTCCTGGCTAGTCTTCTCCTGCTGTAAATGTCTTGTTCCAACCTAAAAGCCCTACCAAGTCTGGCTTGTTAAATTCCAGGTATGTTATAAGCAGTCATGGARCAGCATTTCATGGTACTGTAAAAGCAAAGGTATTTACATCTACTCCATTACCYAGGTAGGCTGTAATTCACAAGTGGAGCAGTTGTATCTACTCCAGGAGCTACTAGCAGAGATGAAAATCTGGGAGAGGCTTTTGGGACCTGGAGTATCTGTAGCTCTGGGCCTCAGTCATTAGGAGAATATGARCCTGTGAGACTATGGATAAGTTTTGCTGTTGAAGAAAATGGCAGAACAACCTTTAGGGAGACCAGACTGGACCCCTGGAATCATAGCTGGGCATTTCAGAAGAGCTGGACTGAGTCTGACGTTCAGATTCCCTTGAAACCCAACAGAGTTGGATGTGTTGGTCCTCTGTGCTCTTGGAAAAGCTCAGGTTTACTCCCTAGCTACCAGACAATTTGAGGTTGCAATGCAGGGGATTCACATGTTTYATGCAATTTGGAGTGAGACACATGGCCATGAGTATGTGTCATTATGGGTACAGAGCTAAGACTGGCAATAATAATTTTTCTGGACTGACTTTTACAAAAGTTAATAAAAATGTTTGGACCTAGCTATAATGTATTAATCTGATGAAGACTGCRAGACTAACTGTCCTTTTTCATAGACAGGTTTGAGACCTTTGGCTAAGGGTTCACTTCACTTGAAGTCTCTGGGAGTTCAGGATATGCAGCATGGTAAGGTTAGACTTGTTAACCTCTGTGATGGCAATGTTAACCTCAGTTATAGGTGCTGATAAAATTTAAAATCCACTGTTAAAAATATGGTGCTATTAGATGTGGAGGGTGGCTTACAAWGGTGCATGTGCATACATGTGTATGCACACAGCCTATATGCACATACAACATAATACATATCTATGGTGTTGCTGGCCAATGCCAGAAAAAAATACTGCTTTTTTTAAAGTATTACAGTCTGCTCACATCCTTCTGAAGTCCTGAATGGTTAATAACCCTCTGAGCAATAGAAACTAGGTCAGTTCTTACTCTATGGGACTTTGCAATATGGAGTTACATTATGGGGCAGAGACGTCCCATTTCTCATTGGGGATGTATCTGGCCAGCATTTGGTCTCAGGTTCCAATGTGCAGAGCAGAGCCCATACAGCTAAGTCTGAAGCTGGTCTCTGATGACCAAATGTCCTGTGTTGGTGGACAGTACAAATGCGTCCGTTGTGCCCAGAGATATCTCTAGGCTTTGGGCAGGATGATGTTAGATTGACTTGGTAGTGAGCATCTTCTGGGCTCAGAGGTACCTGCAACATTTATCCACAGCGAACAGTAGAAGTGGGCCACCGGGCATGTAGACTAATGAGAAAGGAGCTGACTGGGTGGATATAGCGCGGGTGGAAGGAAAAGGGCTTGGAGAATATGCCTTCCAGTCTTMCTTACAGAKAGTGTGGAGTAAAACCATTTCTGGCTTCATCGTTTTCTTCAGGGAACTGCAATTTCGTTTGMAATTGAGAAAAGTAAGTGATAASGTGAACATTAATCAAAATGATCTTACCTACCCAGGGAAGTACAGTCATCACTTTTACTCAGTTTAAAACTTTACAGAAAAGACTGTGACTATRGCATAAACTGTTTAAACAAAATGGTGCCACTGCAGTATTTTACATMGGTAGGTTTTTGCATTGCATTCGTTAGCCCAGTATGTCCTCTTTGCTGATATTATTTGTAGTCATTGCTGCCATCCATTTAGCAAGATTCCTTCCTCATGATACCACTCTCCTGAAGTAAAGGTGGATTTATGTTCCGAACCCAGATGATCACTCTTCTCAAAGGTGAATAGAAAATTAAGTCCAGATAATATCATTTTATTATCACATTAGCCTGAGACACATCAGCTCCTTCAAGTGGCTCAGGAAAAATGTTTATTTGGCACATTCATTGCTTGTTCTAACATGTCAAATTTTAAAAAGCAAACTATAATGACTTCTATGTTAAAGCTTCAATAAATGACATTGCTTATGTCTGAAGTCTGTGCTGTTTTATGTTTCTAGTGCAAGAAGATTCATAAGATTCGTAAGAAGATGCATTAATGAGGGAAAAAACTCRAAGTTTCCTTCTGTGTTGTTTATATAATTGTTACAGGAGAAGCCTTGTCATTGAGGTATTTTAATGCTTGATAKTCCAACACAAAAGAGATCCTTAAAAAGAAAGTGAGGTAAACGTAGTCGAATAAATACTTGGTGCKAGGTAAAAATATACATCTTTACTAAGCTTATTTTGTTATTTTATACAAAATAAATGCTGTCATACCACATTCAGTCCAATTAGATGTGCCTTAACTCTGCAGCCAGGTGTATGCATGCTTATTATGKGACTGTTTGTTTTCTCAATCAGCTATATAAAATATTCCCTTCCTCTCTGCCAAAAAATATTTTCAATATTCAGATTTTATGGATATTTTCTACTGCTCATGCTGTCCTGCCTAGCAGGTTAATCAGCTAATTTGGTTCCTTGACATGCAGCCTAAGGACAGAAGCATCMCATTTAGACTGGTCTGCTTGGGTAGAGGGCATGGTCAGTTTGCACTGATCATTGCACTATTCATTTACTGAATTCCAYGTGTGCATCTGTGGATTCATCCTTCTAACTCTCTACATATACCAGGAATTTGCTGCTTTGTGTGTCACAAATTGGGTGGGGATGTCCAGCCTGCAGGTGCAGCATCCTGTGCAGGTTGTCCAAGGGAGAGGAATGATTTGAATGAACTAAGGAATGAATTGAAGTCCGTGCAAAATGCAAGAGCTCATTAAGCATTTGTGGRGCAAAATGCTGCACAGGACCCAGCCTTACCAGCAGTTTTTGTTCTCCATTGTAGTGTGCAGGGAGAAGAGATTTGGTTCATTACACTGTTTGTCATGGCCAAGCTCACAGCACCCAGCAAACCATAGAATCCTTAAGGTTGGAAGGGACGCAGGGTCACCCAGAGCACCTGGCATAGGATGGTGTCCAAGTGGGTTTTGAAGATCTCCAGAGAAGGAGACTCCACCACCTCTCTTGGCAGCCTGTTCCAGGGCTCTGGCACCCTCACTGTAATAAATTTTTCCTYAAGTTCCTGTGGAACTTTCGAGGCTTCAGTTTGTGGCCATCTCCTCTTGTCCTATCGCTGGCCACCACTGAGAAGAGACCGGCCCCATCCCCTCACTCCCTTTCTTGAGATATTTATACACATTAATCAGATCCCCTCTCAGTCTTCTCTTCTCCAGGCTGAASAGGCCCAGCTCTCTCAGCCTTTGCTCATAGGGCAGATGTTCCAGGCCCTTAATCATCTTTGTAGCCCTGCGCTGGACTCTCTCCAGCAGCTCCACATCCCTCTTGTACTGCCTTTTGGCTGCTTGGTCTATAATGACATCAACATGCAGGAAAAATATTGTGCTTATGACTCTAGCGAATCTATCCATGATTTTAAYAGCAATAAGGTCCTGAAAATGTGGGTGAATTTGGGCAATTAGCTGCCCATTTTGCTCAACARTGTAGAAATTGCTGGCCCTGGTTCCACAGGCACCTTAACATCTCTTCTCCGTGAAAAGAGCTGTCCACCACGAAAGACCCTCACCCCATGCCCACTTGGGCAATCCCACTCCTCCCTCAGGTGTCATTTTTGAATTGATTGAGCTTGCTAACCCTTTTTTGTGKCAGTTTGCTGTCCTTCTAGCAATATAGTGTCCATTTAGAGAGATCAGAGACTTCTCAGGTAGGTGAAGCAGCAAGCAGATGTAGCCTAGAAATGGACCTYTTCTTGGGTAAAAGGAGCAGTGCAGCAGTGGTGACCTCTCCTAGCCTGCTCGGGGGGTCCAGCAATCAATGTCTGAGGGAGAACCAGCCTGCCCGGCCTCCGTCTCCTCTGCCAGCACCTTCTACCACAGGCCTGTTACTGATATCCCACATGGGGCAAGAAGGAGCCGAGGCTGCAAAGAACCTGCCTTTCTGGAAAGTCCTACGCTGAAAGGGAGCACAGAAGAAGACCTGGTTAGAGAAACTTTAACTTCAGGTAAGAAATTGCTCTTCAGTCCCAGTGCAAAGCAAGGACTAGGCTTAGACATATTATATTCAATAAGGGAGTTGGGTCTTTTTTTATAAATGCCTATGTTTTATAGAAAGCAAGTAAAAGTAGTGACAAGAAAGTAAGGATGTTACCTGTAATAAATCCTTARCTGGAGCAGGAGAGCGACTCCTCAGCATTTACCAGCAATTGCTAAGTGATAGGGACTATAAAAGTATGTGAAAGATGAATCTAAGCTTGTCTGTGAAATTGAATTTGGTTAACTGAACAAAACTGAACAGTGGGGAGATGTATTGGTATCTAAATAAGCTATTGCTTTAGCCTTATAATTACACTAAAATGGAACAGCTATAGCATGCACGGTCTGATAATGCCCTCTTCCAAAGTTGGTGCTTGTGCTGGAAGGTGTATCTGAAACTGCACAGCTATAGAGCATGTGCAGAATTAGCCTTTTGACTTAGTTGCAATAAAATCACTGATGCCTTTTGTAAATCATTCTGGGCTTTGCTGCAAGAGGTCACAGCTGCAAAGGGGGTGCACCTTTCCTCCTCAGCTGTTGCACAGTTTTCAAAAACCAATGGGAACATGCTCATTGCCTCTGAGAAATGGCAGCTTCTCTCTGTTGTTGACTTGTTAAACATCATCAGCATTAATGGGTGACAGTGATATGTGGACGCTGGCRTGGAGTTCTTTGCAGAAGGGCACGTGGTGCACAAACACCCAACCCATAGCTGCTGATGGTGATGAGCAGGGCTTATAAACCCCTCGTCACCCCTCTTCACCTCCTTCCTTACCATTAAAGGTGAAGCTGAGCACTGAAATGGATTCTGAAAATCCCACTCAAGCAATTACAGTTAACGTCAGGGTGACTGGACAAGCAGCAGGTTGAACTCTTTACCAACTGTGCAAAAGCTTTCAAACAGTGACCACAGTCCAAAATGAACTGCTGGGAGAGCCCACTTCATGTGTCTCCTTCCAGAAGGATTTTGGCAACAAAATGCTGCTGCGTAACTCATCCCAAGGAAGAGGGAGATGGCCATATATAGTCACAGTATGAGGCTTTCACGTGTGGCTGTGTGGCCTTTAGAAAGGATGTGGTAGACAAAAGGACAACCGTCCAGGACAACCGGTGAGTCATGGAGCCTGGGAGGATCATGCAACCGGTGATGCGGTTAGGGCACGGYTAATGTTGAGTAAATGCAGGAAGCCCCGTTAAGCCTTTCCTAAGGACTAAGAGATTTTAATGTGCAGATGCAGTGCTGGATGTGCTGTGCAGTGCTGTTCCCTCTTTCTGAGTCCCTAGTTGTACCAGGCTTGAAAGAGGGGTTGAACTTTGGATGTGAAGGATTGTCCTGGGTTTGACTAAGCACTCTCAGCTGGCAAAGGAGGATGGTCTATGCACAAAGGCTGTGAGAAGCAGGATGCAGGAAAAGGCCCTCATTGCAAATGAGAGAGGAATCCCAGGCAGACCAAGGCACTGGGCATAGCCACGTTTCGAGGCAGCTCCTGGAATGCCCCTTGCTTTCAGCAGTAATCCTTGGGAAATGAACAGGAGTCTAGGGCTGCCTTCTCGTCGCGCCCCGTGTGGACTTCTGCCTGCCAGGCCACTTTGGCAAAGGGCCCTGCTGTTTCCTGCAGCCTTGGTATTAGGGGGAACTCCCACAGGGCACGTGGGAACGTTGGCAAATGTGGCATTAATGGGAGGGAAGGAAAACCAGCAGAAGGACAACTCGATTGCGATGGAAGTTGATTATTCTAATGAGCTCCAGTCGAGGGAATGCTTCATTACAYGCCCATGATGACCCTCTGTAAATTGGACCACTGTGGATTTTCAAACTCCCCATAGAGTTATTTAACTAGGTGGTGTGGAGGGACTGTCCTTTCTGGCTCTTCAGCATCTGCTGTGTTTCATACAATAGCAGAACTAATGAAGCTTGAGATTAAATTATCGCGTATCCACCGTGCTCACTTGGAACAGTATTACATGGCTGCTTGGCTCTGGAAGCAGAAATATGTTGTCACGTTATAGCCTGGATCAGACTCATCACAGATAGTGCTGGCTTACAAGATTGCTCTCCTTTGCTGCAGCTTCTCCTCTCTGAATGCTGATCAAGTGGCATTCAAGGCAACTGCAGATTCRTTACGATGCATCCCCAGCCATCGTCCTCATCCTAGGCACAGCCCTGGAGTCCARCCAGGTCACTGGAATAACCAATGCACCCAAACCCAGCAGGATTCTGCCCACTGGCGCGTGGGCCCTTGAAGAGGCCACATGGTGCCCAGCTCCCTGCAATCCGGGGCTCTGCAGTGTCCCCCCTTCCCGGCTGCCTGCCGGAAGCTGGGAAGCCCATAGAGCTGTGATGATGATGATGGGATGATGAAGATCCGTGCTGAGATCTTCGATCAGCTCCGGTCAGTAACCGTGGCGCTTGGTGCGGAGTCCATGTGAACGTGGAGCGTGCGCTCAGCGGCGCGGGAGATGAGCTGGCGTAGGGAGTTTGTTTGCTGGAAATGGAGTCCTGGCCTGTTTGAAACCTTTTGCCCAAGAAGTTAGATTTGGAGAACAATTGGCTAGGGAGAATTCATGAATGTCAAACCTGTTAATTTTGTTATTTCTAAATGGAAATGTTTTGTTTGGGGGATGTAGGTGGATGCCATGCACAAGACAGAAACTGTGTCAGGTTTTTCTCCCATCAGCAGCCGCTTGCGTGGAGTCCGTGTTTAGACCGTGTGCCCGTGTGGTTCCTAGCCCTGACTTGACAGGAGTGTCTGAGGCGTTGTTCTGTACAGGGTACATTGTTCTCTCCAGGGCAGCCCCTTCCCAGTCTTTCCTGTTGAAAGAGGTTTTCCGTGMTGTGGTGACCCTTTTTGGCAGCAATGAGAGAGAGGCAGTGAGGGTGTCCTGGGCTAGGGCTCTCAGCTGGGAGAAAGGAGCAGTCACCTCTCCAGTGAACAGGGGAACATCTCAGTTTCATGGTGACCTCAAATAATCTGTGTTTTAATAATCAGTTACCTGAGGAGAAAAAAGTTACTCAGAAAAGCAAGGGTTTTTTTCTTTTTTCTTTTTTTCCTGGTTGTCAAGTAAGTTTTGTTGATTTTATGTTGGGAATCTCCTGAGCACGAAACTGGAGGTTCCCGATTTCWGTGGGCCCTGAAAGGGTGTTTTGCTTGCTGAGGGGCCGAGTGACTTGGAGCTGAGWTTGAACAGTGGAGAGTAAGCAATTGCCAGCAGTCCCAGGCGGATTTATAGAGCATCTCGCTGCCTCCCCTCGTCTGCACAGGCACAGGGCAGCCATGTGCTCGAGTCTCTGGAACTTTTATAGAGGAAATGATAAAGTAAGGCTCAGCGGAAAGAACATTGTGTCTCCTCCGTAACAGCCCCTACCACCTCTCCCTTGCAGAAAAGGAGTTGGCTTCTGAGATGAATGTATGCCGTATATGGAGCACAAAATCTGCTGTGGACTAGAGCTGCAGGGACAACTGGTTTCCTTCTCTGTCATTACCTTTATTCGTTGGTGTATATATTTACCCCCTAGATTAATGAGTTAACCTTTCTAATTAGAGGACTTCTGCATGTTTAACAGTCGTCGTTCCAATCAGAGGAGAAGTGTGTACTTAATTTGCACTGTGCTGAGGTTGCCTCCCAGTGAAATCGAGGCACCCTGGTTGCTTATGAACTGGCTTTCTAGGCTCCTGAACCTCCTAACTGACCTCTAGGTTCATAATCAGTTCTGTTGAAGCTTTTGGCTGAAATTCTTCTACCCTCCTCTTCTAAACTCTGAACTGTGCTCATCTCTCTGGGGTAGGGAGCCTCCCCTGGAAATCTGTTCCACATAGTACCTAAGTGCTTGCAAACTGCAGCCAGGTCACTTCTCCACCTTGTCTTGAATTAAGTAAATATACTGAGTTTGTGCTGTTATTTTAAGGCGCATGTCATAGTCTTCAGTGTTTCCAGTTTTGTTTCTGAATCCTCAGAATTTCTACTTTGAAGAGTATCTATTTTTTCTACAGTGTCTTGTCACTGCATGCAGCACTGGTATTATTTCTATTTTTTTGAGGATCAACTTTTATTTATTACAGCTGTAGCATTAAATCATAGTAATAAATTCAGTTATTTGTTTGCCATTCCTATGCTGCCGCTTTCCATTGTCATGAACTTACAGCTCCCATATTATATATGACCTTTCATTTTACCTGGTCTTGCCATACAAAGATCTTTAAATTTCACTGACTTCAGTAAACAACTCAGCTCACTCTGCCAGGCTAATTTCTCATCTACTATCCCACTAGTTCTTGTGCCATTTGCAAATGGCAAGAATATACCTCTGAAGGAAAGTGTTTTGTTGATGTTCCCCTTTTATAGTTATTTTTATTGTCATCTCTGAATGAGTTTATTTTTTGCCATTGAAATATTGTGTGGGACTAGATGAAATAGTTTGCAGATATCCTGTGTCTAGACCAAGCTTGCTCTCTCATGGAGGGCAAATAGTCAAGYTGGTTTGATAAAGACCAGCCTAGTAGAGAACACAACCCTAAATCTGTCTCATTCTAACCTCAAGGCACACCCAAAATGTGCACMGGAGTTTTAAAAAAACTTTCATCAGACTTTCAACCCGTGTTTGAAAGCATGTGATTTTCATTAGTGGAGGAATTGGATTCAATAAGGGGTTACTGCTTTCCCCCTTGTGCCAGCTGCTGTGTAAACTTGTGGGTGAGGAGATGTTTGCCTCTGAATTCTTACTTTGAGGTTGCTTATCTAGATGWTCTGAGCTCACTGTGCTTAGCCGTTCTATGACAGAAAATGCCACCTTCTGCTTGAGGTAATATCAGATATTATTTCAAGCTGGTTTCTAGCTTTTAAAATAA
Organism: Eudromia elegans; assembly: GCA_003342815.1. NCBI lineage: Eukaryota > Metazoa > Chordata > Aves > Tinamiformes > Tinamidae > Eudromia > Eudromia elegans. Next base: position 1,022,842 of record PTEX01000008.1, on the reverse strand, counting down.
TGGTCTGGGTTGTGATACTGAGCCAGTATACTGTGAGCCAGTTCAGGATAGGAGCTGGTCAGGAGATTTTGGAGAGGCATAAAAAAAGACTTCATTGAAGATGTTCGGTTCAGCTCCTGTCAGAAGCTCAGAACTAATTTAAAAATAACACTATATTTTAGAGTGACATATTATTACACAAATTGATTTTTTTCCCCCATTAAAAAAATGAATATTACCCTAGCTAACATTTTCCTTTCAAGCTGCAGTCTTGGTGCTGTGGTTTTTAGTGGAAAGCTGATGAGGAGCAAAAAAACTTGACCTGTATGGATTTGTTTGACCTTGTACATCTGGTTCGAGCAATAGGAGCTCAGCATCGCTCTGAAAGGACGGTGGTAGCTCTGGTGTCTCATCTAATTTCCTTTCCATGACTACATCTCCGCCCATAACAGCTGGAGGAATACTGCATGGTAGCAGATGAGCTATGCTGTTGGTTATTGTTATTGTTATTGTTCCTTTTTCAATAGCCTTTATATGCTATATAGCTTTTTTTCATTAACCTGGTATTTTTTATGAACATACGCAACTTCYAATCATGATTCATATGAGATTGCTCTCACTGAGATCAAAAGAGACGCCTAAAATGATGGATTGAACGTGATTGTTACCTCAAATAGCAAGTTCAGTTATTCTGAAGGCAAGGCTGATAAACRCAGTTTATCACTTACAGAAGTTTGCTCATGTCTCATTTTTGAAATAAGAAGCAAAACCAATGGTTTCTTTTCCTTTTTTTCCTTTGTAGGAATCCAGTTTGTATTCACAGTCGGGTTTTGCAGAGCTCTGGAGGAAGCTGCTTGACGGAAGCTTCAGGTGTTGTTGTGCATGGCACTTGGATGAGACTYGCCTGGCTCTGAGTCCCTGAGCTGCAGACTGCTCTGCTAGCAACGAGTCTGAGCARCATCTGTGCACGTGGCCCTTTCAACATCCTCCTCCGAGTGCAGCTCCAACATCTGGGACCCGTCCAGCCACCTGCTGCTCGTTCYTGCCCTAATTGCCACCACCTGCACAGCAGCATATGTGACCTCTCCCTAGTGGCCTTCACGAAAATTCAAGTGGGTTAATTCCAAACACTAATTTTCTTGTCAGAGGCTAAATGASCTTGAGGCAKTTTATGGTGTGCTCCAAAAAGTCTYTCTGCTGGCMGTGCCCAAGGTTGCAACCTGCAGCAGAGGGGCTGCCACAAGCAGCACAAGCACAAAGCTCCCTTAGCAAGCTCAGCCAGTCAAGGAGAACGTGTGTAGGTAACTGGAACAGGCAGTTTCGTGTCTGTCTCGGTGAATTTTTGGTCCTCAGGCTTCTCGGCTCCTGATTTACAGAAGTGAAACTGAGAGGTAATTGTGGCTTTCAGCTGAGACGGAGAAAAAAATAGGCCTGCCTTGAAGTACATCCTGCCTGTGGATGAAAGCTGTCGGGTCGTGCTTCTTCAGTGACATTTGGTTTCATGAAGCTCTTGTGTGCTGCCATTGCAYCAGGTAATTTGTGGTGATGATGGTGCTTTTCCTGTCCACTGTTCCCCTGCCRCCACCAGTTCAGTTCCTTGAGCAGTGAAGTTTCCTGTCGACTATAAATGTCATTTTTATGATGCTRCAGAAGTCCCCAAATAGTAGAGTGCTATGGAGAGAAAAATCTATTCACCTCCACTATAAAGACAGAACTATTTGAGGTGATTTCTCAGTCTTTTGTGGAGGAAAAAGTGAATTGCAAGTGATGAGGCTTTGATGTTTTTGTGCTTTCGAGTGGATAATACAGGTATTTCTGTGCAATCTGAGGCTGTGCAGAGGTTGGTTTGTTGTTCTGAAGCTGCTCTTATGGAAGAGGGCAAAGAGGGGAGTGCTGAAAAATTATGGGGGAAGGAACAAGCCAGCAGTGTCTCCGAGGTGTCTCCCAAGGCCGTGTGGTAAACACAGCCCTTTGGAAWTAAGCTTGGCCAGGACAGGGGATGAAAAGTGCCTGGGAGTCTCTAAGTCAGCAGCCGCACCATGATGAAAGGGAGGGTGAAAGTAACCAGATAAGGGCTTTTGTCTCTTTCTTTTGGGTGAGCATTGTTGGCTGTGATGGTTTATAAAACATGCTGTCTTCTATGGAACTGAATATTCTCCATAGGTAGTAACAATTTCGAAGTGCTGATGATATTTTGAGCAGTGGGCCTGAAAATACCATCACCGCACAGCCCAAGATTGTTAGAAGAAAAGGATTAATAACCTTCCTTTCAGCTGCTTTTGAAGCAGGGTCTGTTTGGGCTCCCAAGGACTCMTCTTGCCATTGGGGCAGAACTGCCCTTGCCAGACATGGCTCTTTCCAGAGGGAGTCATTGGAGACAGGAGAACCAGTGCGGGTGGTGGTCCCCTTCCTGATCCTCAGCCGCACTGAGGATGGAGAGCGGGTGCCCCCATCATTCAACCAAATGCTGCCACAGAGCTTTGATGGAGCAGCTCAGAAGAGGACATTTCACAGGGACAATTCAAACATTTAACATTTAAGCTCCATCCTTATTAAGATAAGTATCTTAACGTTTTGACCATGTTCCTTTGGCCATGATGTGGTTTGCTCATTGCTGTGATGTGACAGACACAACACCGAGTGGTGGCAGCTGGTACAACTCACAGATGCAAGAAACCTCCTTGTTATCAGCGTGCAAAGAGACGATGCACATGTACACACGTGCACAGCGTGTCTGTAACGAACTCATTCTAATTAAAATTGCCACGTAGAGAAGCTGACACAGGAGGCAGCGTGGTTTAGCAAGCACAGAGCATGAAGGTCCCGCTCCTTGCGCTTCCCATGGTTTGCAGGGTGACACTGGGTAAGTCACCTCTGCTCTGCCCTGCTGGTGCCCTCTCTAATTAAATCGTGGGCCCTTCAACACAGGAGCTGCCTGTGTACAGCTTTGAACGATGAGGTTTTGATCTCGTTTGAGATCCCTCAGCACTGCATTAATACCATTATATTAATCGTATTATATGATTTACTGGCACATCATAAAGGCAGTTTTAAAGAAGAATGGTTCTATGATGAAGGTAGGGAGCTGAGGATAAGATGTTAAAAGTTCTAGTCCCGCTATAATTTGGAGCCCATCATTTATTCTTTCAAGTAGCATAAAGCCCTGACTCGCCCAGAGGAGCCATCAAGTCTCCCAGTGAACTGAGATTTGTGGAAATTCTCTTTAGATCCCTCCAGTGCCGTTATTCTTTTGTCTCTCTTCATAGCATAGATAAACCACTTAAGGTCATGTTACAATGCTCGAGGCTCCATAACAAAGCTAATAAAATTACCATTCTTAGCAAGCAGTTTTCTTCCAGGAGGTTGAATCCTTGAGTATAGAATGGGGCTGGCCAGCTTAGGGAAGGAAGGAAGGGAGTCTAAGCAAGGATCTTGTGGCAGCTCTTTGGAGATAGGAGGCTGGAGATGACCCTGACACTACTRTGGGCAGCTGAATTTCCAATGGCCATTTCCTTTGTCAGCTGAGATAAGTCAGAGTTAAAAGAGTGGGGACAATGAATACCCACCTAGTGAGCACTCATGCAGACACCTGGGCTCTCCTGGCAACCCCCTAGTACAGCAGATGCAGAAACACCTGTCTGAATGGGGGTTATTAGGGATGGGTGTGTGGTAGTTAGAACCCGCTCAGGACGTTGCCTCAGCGCTGGTTCRAGACTGGCTTTGTAAAGGTTGCTAAGGGGCCGTTCGGAGGTTGGCGTGTTCTTTGGGCCTTCTTGGGGCACGGTTCTGGGGAAGGCACCTGGAAGCCTCTGCTGTTGAAGGGCAGTTTGGACGTGGCAGCCTTGGTTGGGGTGAGAGCAACCTGGTGCCAGCGTCAACAGGCAGCAACATCTCTCCTTTCCCCATTTGACTTCCGAGTAAAAACACTTGATCCTTTTCTCTGCCCTGTTGTCTTCACCAGCTGTCTGACTTCTCTTGCACATCTCATGAGGCCCTTTGCTCTTCTCATGATCTCAGCTCTAGACATGAACTAAATACCACATTTGTTTTCCTGATTATTGTTGATTTTTGGAAAATACAGCTAAAAATACTCTTTCTTACAATTGCCCAGTACTGGTAGTGCTTTATTACACAGTTAGAGTGGGATATTTTAAGAGTATCTGTGTTGGCACCTTCAGCAGGTGCTTCATTGACACGTGAACTGCAATGAGACCAGCAGTGCACATGGTATACATGCTGATAGTGCTGATGCCTCTCTGCGTCTGAGCTTTTAATGGGTTGTGCAGGATAGATGTTTCTAAGCAGTGCTGTATTTTGCTTTATGAAGCACAAGGCAAATTGAATYGTTTGACATGTCTTAATTGGTATGAAGATGCATGTCTGTCTGGATGTTACTGCCTTCCTTTCATTTCAAAGCACTGTTAGAGCAACGGCTTGCCAAACCCACCCCATGGTACCTTCTTTACACAGGGATGACTTAAACGGTCTCATCAACATTTTATGATGCCAGTTCTGACGAGGTGGTRATTTAGAAGACAGGGTCTATTGTGCTGTAACAAATCACTGCCTTGCAGTACAGTGTTCTGCTGAGAACACGATGTCCTGCATCATGACAGCGTGCAAGCACTAAGCAGCTGGGGAGCTTTAACATAAATAGGAGATTGCCTCTGCAGTTCAGGTACTTCAGGACCAGGCAGCAGCTGGGGGCAGAATCAGAGTTGTGGACTCAGTCTGGACTCGAGTTTCTGCCTGAGTCCCACTCCAGATTCTAGGATCTTTCTTAAGCTGGAAGAGATGTGGGTTTTTTGTTGTGGTTTTTTTTTTGTTAAAACAGCTTGTTTTAGCTGCTTTCCAGCTCACACAGTGATTGGCATTTCCATGTTGGCTGAGCTAAATGCTGGTTTTCCCTGAAAGTCTGTCCATGAAACCTGAAGGAATTGTCAATTACAGAATTGTCCTCTGGAAAACAAAACAAAACAGCTCTGAATTTCTGACAAAAAGTTGTTCCTTCCTTCTCCATAAATCTGAATTTCCTATCTGCAAATTCAGGATGAAAAAATGTTCATTTATTATATTTATCATATGAGGAAATTAAATTTGCTTGTCTAGTCATTTCTGGTCAGAGCCTGGCAGCCTCAGTCTGTGTTTCATATTAAAAAATAAAACTCACTATTTGAAACTCAAGCTAAACATTTTTATATTAGTTAACAATTTCAAAAACGTCTCTGGCAATAAAAGATAATATCTCTGCTAGCTGGTGCTAAGCAGTGTAGGAACTTTTTAATGTGACCTTTTTAGGTTCAGTGGCTGTCTCAGTGGAAGGTGTCATCCTTTAGCCTACATGTGTGTGTGTATATATGGGTGTGTGTATATGTGTATATATGTGTATGTGCACAGACAGACATATGCTTATGTTAATTCAGTTTACCTAAGGCTGTTGCAGTATCCAGACTCATATGCCTGCAGCTACACAAGGATAGAAATTTAAGGAGCTCCAGTCCATTAAAATTATGAATTTTTTTTTTTAATTAAAAATGATCTCTCTATTGCTAGGTACGCTGTAGGCAGGTTACAGTTTGCCCCGTAAGTGTGCAACTGCGAAATCACATATTAAACGTGATTAGATAAATGTCATTGTGCATTTARGCTCTTGCAGGCCGTTAAGTTAACCTGTCCCAATATTGACCCATGCATCCATGTGTGAGAGTTAGTTGTGAGTTTTCCTAAAATGAAGGATGGTGTTTCAGGAGGGTAAAAGTTAATGAATGCCTGTTTTGTAAGCCTGCTGGCTCCTGTGACGGTGTAGTAAAATGTGCTTTAAAGGAATGGATATATTTGCTTGCAGTCTAGTGAGATAAACCCTTCGTAGCACAGGATGCTGAAACCTCAAGGAGCTTAACTGTAGTTTGCACGTGGACGTTTTGTTCCAGACTCCCCTGCCTCATCCCTGCTGCACATCTGCAACTCTCCTATCCCTGTGTCTGCTTTGATGGAGTGTGTCCCCTAGACTGTAACTACCCGAGGAGGGTGTTGGCTTGGCCCCAGRATGGGTGGTCCCCTAATGGTAAATGGGGGTGGGCTTTAGGAGGCAGTAGGGCTGCAGAGCAGGCGAGGGTTGTGCTGCGTGCGGTGCCTGTGGGGGCTGCCGCTGCAGTGGGGATCAGGGCAGTGCCAGAGGGTTTGGGGAAGCAAAGGCTGCTTGGTGATACGCTGTGTCCTCCTACACGGGGTCTGTACTCCTTTATCTTTTAATACAGCTGCAAGAACGTCTCATCTTCCCAGATGCTCAGCCCYTTGGCTCTCTTTTTATGTTGTTGTTTTTGGTGGGTTTTTTTTTGTTTTTTTAATGCATGCAATGTGTGTATTGCAGAAAGCTTTTATGATTTCAGGAGAACTCAGATACAGTCAAAGGGAATTCTTTTGAGTGGGATGCAGGAATCTTATTTATTGATGCTAATTATGTAGCCCCGATGATTTGCCTTAAACACTGCATTTGAGAACATTATGACAGTCTTTGGTTGTCCCTTATCTGGACACATGCTTTTTTTGGAGCAGTATCTCTTAAGATTATTAACACATACTTTGTTCCAAAGTTTCCCCTACTCACTCTTGCCTGAAGCCAATGCAAAATACTAACTTTGATAGAAAGTCCAAATGCAGCATATTCCATTACAGGGGCTAGGAAGGCATCCAGCATGACCAGACAAGTGTGTAGGAATGTTCCCATCCAAAGCAGCTGGAAAACACTGGTGTGTAGAATGGGGTTTTGGAAATTCTTGTAAATACCAAGCAGCGTGTGCCGTCTTTGTTTCTATAAACGTAGCCTCTAGCAATCCTTAATTTTCCTATTATCAGTTTACCATTATCTGATTGCAGAACCAATTGCTTTTATTTTGGACAAAAGCTTACTTTGCAGTTAAGAAGTTGCAGTGAAAGCTAAGGCAATCGTGTAACTACATCAGGCATAAGCTGAAGGCCTTAATTTTGGTCTCTTGTTAACTTGGAAGAAGTCAGACTGGATAAGAAAACTTTTTCTTTTTTTAACCACAGGGATATTTCCTTTTCTGGGAGACCTGGATTGGGGCTGGTCTGGACACAATGGAAAAACATACTCAGGTAAGGACTGACTTACTTTGTAAAGGTGGCTACACTAATCAAAACTTACTTAGGTTATAGATGGATTCTCCCTGAAGGYGATTGACTCATTGGCTGTGGAGGGTACTGGCCTATTGCTTATCCAAGTAATGAAACTTTATCTGTTCTTTCTGAGGACTAAGGCATGAACTAATATTAGCCATGGTGTGGGAATGTCAAGCCTCCRGGTGGAATTACCCTGCTTCACAACAGTATCCAGATGACTCTCAGAGAAGTGATACTCTCTCGTGGGCACTTGCACAACTCTAGAGTTCACCGAAAACTAAAATACATAATTAAATAGGGTCTAGAAGACCCTATTTAGTATTGTGCAGTTATGGACCTGGATGAGCCATGACATTTGGTGTCTTTCTTCCCCATCATGGTCTTCCTCCTGCAGCAGTTTGTATTGAAATCTGCTTTTTATTTTATCAGCAGGTCCCCAGGAAGTAACTAACTATGRCGTGAGGTAGTCTATAGTGACAAGCAAACCTTCCCCTGAAAAAGTCTCTAGGGATGGATGGGCTAAAATCTAAGCTGCAGAGGTGGCGTTTYTCTGGCCCTGGGATGATAATCAGCGCAGGCTCTGGAGAAATGAAATAGGTGGTTTTAAAGCCCTCTCCAACTCTAGAAAAAAATAGTCAATGGCAGTTCTTGGCAAGCGGTTCAACCACTGAGCTATTATGCAAAAGCTGCATGGCCCAAGAGACGACTGTGGCCACCTTGGGGCTTGGTCCTGCCAGACACGATGAGCCTGCTTTCCAAGGCACTGCTGGTTGAACTGAGCGGTGAGAGAAGGTGCTGCTCAGGCCAGGCCAGTTCCACCAGTGTCCGGGACAGGAGGTATCCCCAGAAGGTCTACAGTCAGAGAGGCAGAGATCAGGAAGTGTAACGGGCACTGCAGGGATTCAGGGCAGACACGGTTCTGCCCACATCCTGCTGCTGTTCCTCCTCTATTTTACTGGCTCGTAGCCTTACGTGTTGCTTCTAATAATACATCCATTTATGTATTTCTATCTACATTATTAGAATTTTGAAAGCATAATCTATTTAAATGAGGATTCTGCAGCAGGGTAACCTGTACAAGACTGACATCTACTGATTTATGCACGCTAGAGRTCTGGAGACCAGTAGACAAGACTGGAAAAGACCCCAGACACTACTAATGGACATCYTCCAACTGTGTACCCCGTTCCCTCCTAAAGGAGATACTCCAGCTGCTGCTACAAGGTATGCTTCCTCTGTGGTTTCTTAAGCACCAGGTCACTTATTTAATTTTCAGGAAAACAATTTGTTATTAAAATGAATTTTATTCTTAAGTAGGTAGTTCAAATCTTTAGTTATCCCTGATGAACATTTCCATTTTCTTGCAGTTGCACAACGAGTCATTTCATCTAGCTGCACCTGTCACTGATCCAAGAAATTTTACTTCATGCTTTTTGAAAAAAATGRTTTTACAAAGAGAGTTATTTTACTAAGAAAGATCTCTGCAAAAACAGCGAGAGGTCCAATACGTCAGAGCTGGTTCAGCACAAACACCTCTATGGTTAAACAATAAAAAACCCTAGAATCTTCTTTATGCCAGGTGGTGGTGTTAAAATTCTTCTTCAGCTTGTTTGCAACGAGAGCGTTTCAGTTCCAGCAGCCTCTCCACTGTGTCAGTAATTGTACGCTCACCATGCACCTTGTTATCTCTAGTGCGAATATTTACTGTTCCACTGGCCTTCTCCTTTTCGCCAACAACTAAAAACAACCAAGATGCAAACAGATTAACTTGACATTTCTCAAGCATTTTTTTCATTACCATAAAACAAAGATATTAAACAGAACTTTTCAAAAGCTTAACCACCAGTACAAACGCTTCTTTGCCCTCCTCCTCCCTCCYGAGACTTAGATCCATAGTAGCTGATAGCCTTCTTATTTAATCACATTTATTAATAAAATTAAACCACATTTCTTTAAAAGGTTTTAGTATATTACAAATAGTAACTTAGCAAAATATGAGAGGAAAAGTTAACTGAAGAACCTCAGCTTGGCTTATTTCCTCCTACAGCCAGCCATAAAGCTGTAATAAGTCTAGGAGTGCTCTATGGGCAAAGGTTAGAAAGACAGTTTTATTGTAAATAACCAACTTTTTAAAAAATTTTATAGAGACAGCAAGATGATTTACTGGAAAAGTTCAGAGTTATTTGTTTAAACTAAATATTAAGATACACACACCAAGATAATATGTTTGTCTCATTACTAATAAAAATTTTACAGGATATAGCTGGAGGGAGCTGTAGAAGAAGCCTGCATGACTAAGACGACTTCAAATTGAAGACTGACCTTCACTTGAAGGTCAGTTTCTAATTGTCCCTGCATCACCCTGTCTTGCAAGGCTCTGCTCTTAAGACATGCGTGCTTAGCTCTAAAGTGCACCACAGCTGAATGCAGTGAAAATATGGCACTTCTTTTGCCACATCTCAAATAGGACAGCAAAATACTGAAAAAAAAAAAAAAAAAATCACTCAATCTACTTAACTGAAGGGAGATTCTACACAGGCTTCTATACTTATGAGTGGAAGAGAACAAAATACTTTCTGTAAAGCAACAGTAAAGTCTTGGGCCATGACCCAAGACTTGCAATGACCTCCTTCCACTAAGAGCAGCATAAGGAAGTAATGCCCATCATGCAAACAGTGGAGGCTGGGATGGAGGTTTTTGGGAGTAAAGTGGTCTAAAACACTGACTACCGGCCTCTCTCTTGCTTGCAAAAGAAAAAGCTACGTCAGATCCAAGTCCTATTCAAGACAATCAGCCAAYGTGAAATAGCATATGCCCTATACATTACCTAGAATGAAGTTATACTGCGCAAGCTGAGCATTCCTGATCTTCTTGTTCAGTGTGCATCCAGGATCTACATCAACATCTGCCATTAATCCAGCATCATGGAATTGCTGTCTGACCTAGAAGAAGTATTTAAACTAACATTAAAAAAGTGGTTTTTTTTCCTGTGATGATTAACTATTTATGAACTGTATGTTTAACAAGCCAGTCAAACTTGTCTAACTCCTAAATCAAAGACACCACTGGGGCAGGCCTTGGAGATGAGGCTAGTTCAAGAATGTGGAAACACGTCAGCTAGCAGGAGTTCGTACACACTAATTCACCAAACAGTGCTATGACACCTGACACATTAGGCTGATTAGYGACTTGAATTTGGCAGGGAGAAAGACAGCTCTCTGAAGATTTTATTTTGAAAACTTAAAAAAAAAAATACATTATGTGCTTGAAAACTATAGAGAGAATGTCAGCTGGATGCTGAAAATGCAAAGATCCAGCTTCAATTTCTTATTTCTCTGCAAGAAGCACAGGGCCAGGGAGACTGGAACTTGAAGAACCAGGAGCTTTTCCTCTAGCTGCAAAGCTAAACTTTCAAATAAAAGCATCTCTAGGATCAGTGTTTTTTTGCCTGGATATCTAATATTTGTTTCATGTCCTTTCTAAGATCCATCTACAATTTCAGCTGATAATTTGTTGTCATCGTACTATATAAATACTACAACCTMATATGCCAAAATTTATCATTAATAACCAAATAGTTCATCTAAATACAGTATTTCTGGAATACACACACACACACAGAACTTCACCTTTTGAGCATATTCATCACATGTTGGTCCCACTGGCACCACCATTACCTGCTGTGGGGAGAGCCAAAGGGGCCTACAGAAAAAAAAGAATACAAGTTTTATAGCTTTTAGTATTTTTTAAAATCGTCAGCAATAAATGAAACCAAAATGTACCCTACAGACTCATTAATCCACTTTCTTAGGTTGTTTTCAGAGGTAATAGCCACCCTAAAGTCAAGTCACAGTTAGTCTACCCCAAAACTTAAGTGTCTAAATAAAAACTTTGGTGTGGGCAAAGGTACTTACTCACTTGAAGTTTCAAGTTATGTCCTACAACAGAAAAACTGAGCTGTTAAGCTTATAACTTTTTTTCATGATTATTAGTAAACTTTTGAGTTAACTCTGTAGTAGTCAGAGGTCATCCCTGCCAGGTACAATACTGCAGCAGGCTAAGGATGTTACTACATAAATGACTCTCTAAGGYAGCCCAGCTGCATGGACGAGATGAGATGCATGGGTTGTACAGCTAGGCTGTATGCTGCACCTGCAGGAGTGGTATCATGTACTGGCTACCATGTCTGGGATTACTTAACACCATGGGAATGTAGTTTGRGAAGAATCACATCATACAGCACAAGCAGCAAGCAAGTAGCAGTAATCCTCTTTACTCTTCCATATCTTGGGCCARTTTATCTTCTGTTACATAAAATTTTTGCTCAAATAGGAATAATAAATCTACTTCTCAACATTACCATTTGCCACCATAGTTTTCAGTGAGAATGGCAATCATTCTTTCCACAGATCCCAGGATGGCCCGGTGAATGATAACTGGTCTGGTCTTGTCATTACCATCATGACTGTGAAGARAGATTTTTGGTTTTAATGTTAGGCTGTTTCTCTTTTAAAACATATGCCTGTAGTTTGCAGGCAAGCTATATTATAAAGCWATTAAAAATACCAACTACTTTACTCACCTGACAAAGGTAAGGTTAAAYCTGACAGGCAGCTGGAAATCTAGCTGGATTGTAGCACACTGGTGGTAGCGACCAATGGCATCTTTAATCTGAATGTCAATCTTAGAAACAAAAGACAAACTTTTACTGGCGTTTAAAATACAGGCATTTTCCTGTGAAAGCAAATGCATCSAGACAGAAGCTTTGACTCAGAGTAATACAGAAGAACTATATGACTTCACTTTGTCCTACTTTGGTAATTAAATGATTTAAAAAGTCTGATGCAGATACCTGTCAAAATGAAAAAAATGAGGCAAGCAAGTGGCATTACTACAGAGAGAATCACATTTAATACATCATACTCAAGWGTTTCAATCTGCTTTGCCTGGGACTTTCATGGGCTTTTTTACTGAAGAAAATTTAGCATCACATCAAGCAACAAGTACATTTGCATTGGATCAGAACTGAAMATTTCTCATTGAAAATATGACTTCTTCAATCTGAAACTGGGAAACATTTATTATACAATATTGGATTATGTAGTAGCTGGTATGGTATATTCAGGACGTAGGCATAGGGATGAGAATCCTTGTGTTAGACAATCTCCTTTTTCATAAGGACTGTATTAATTAATGACTATGTGACTCTCTACACTCAAGCCCATTCCTTCTGCTGCATAGTAACAGGTTTAATCCCGAGCAAACCTGTAATAGAAAGTGGCACAAGAAGACAACTAACCAACGGTAGATTTACAATATCTGGACCTTATTTATTTGACCTACTGCTTTCTTAGCCACCGTTTTACCAGTATGGCTATATGCAGAGGTGTACTCTTTATTTTGGTTTATGTATTAGATAGATATATTTACAACCTTCTATGAATTTGAAATCATCCAGTTACGGAGTAGAAAAAATAAGACTTAATTACTTTAAAAGCACCCTAGATATAGAGCTTCACCTAAGATATAACTAACTAACTTCAACCAATTTCCATTAAAACTAGTGCARCAAGCTACAGGTTTGCTCACTTCACTTAGCCTGGAGGGTACTAGAACTAAATATAAGGCTAACTAAGGTAAGTGTTCCTGCCTCCTTTCAAATCAACTGAGGAAATTACAAAATCCTGTTTGCATTTCATATTGTGAAAGATTAGCTGCTCTAACACATTCCACGTACAACCTATAAAATGAAATTGATTCAATTAACATACGAAGAAATTAGAATCAGTTTCCTAAATGAATTAATGTAGACATAAATGTAGGTTAAGTTTATTAGAGAAAGATCTACAAGTAATGTTGTAATKATCTCTGTCTTTATGTTCAAAGTGAATTTCTAGAGTCCTGATTAACCTGTGCAGACCCAGACATATTTTAAAAATACAAAATCAATGCCAAGGTTTGTTTTTAAATACCAAATCCCAGCAGCAACTCAGCTAAAAAAAAGAAACAAAACAAAACAAACCAACAACAACAAAAAAAAACCCCCAAACCTATGCCCATAAAAGGATTTTTTCAGAAATGKATTTATCTAATCAATAAATCTGCTCAATATTTTTCTCACTGCTTGTTTCACACAGAAATAAACACTTATTTATATACWTTATGATTCAGTGATTKCTGAAAAAATATATTTCTTATGTCRTTATTCCTCTGGTAGCTCAGATCTAAGACTGCCACCTTCTGTTCATTTCTCTCACTAAATTATTTGGCTRTTACGCAGAGCTGACTAGTTTGCAAGGTAGAATATTTACTGCTTTACAACTAAAGATGAAGACTTTATCTTTTTCAGGTATCTATTTGAAGACACCTAACAAAAAAATATTTACAGACAGCTGCCTAACACTTTCTTTTCGGGAAATTCATACATTATAAAACGTTTTACAGAGACTAAGACCAATGTAACAARGTTACATGTGAGGACTGTTTTTTACTTCTGCTCATCCACTATACTGCAGAAAACTGCGTTTGCTCCCTCTCTCTATTGCCAGGATCAGAGCAGCAACAATGGAAAAACAAGGAACCAAACAGAATTAAAAGCTAAACCCACCAAGAGGATTATTGTAACATACTAACCTTAGGTCCATAGAAAGCTCCATCACCAGGATTTAATTCCCACTTCTCACCAAATTCATTGAGGCTGTTTTCAAGTTGCTAGGGATAAAGGACACACACACTCAGCATTTCTCCCCATTATTTTCATTTACAGAGCTACAGTTTCAGTGCTACAGCATCAGGTCAACCTGCTGTTAGAGGCACCTAAAAACTTCCAGACTCTCTTATGCTTTTCAGTTACTGCTGCAACTATTGAAAAAACAAGTAAACAAACTAATATATATGTATTTTGGAAGAGACCWGTCAAGCACTGTTGGCTGTAAGCAGTTTTTATGCTAGATTCAGATCCATTCCTGACACCTTCTCCCCATCAGTACAGCTGCACGGGCTAACCCTGTCCCTTGGATCATCAAAGCAAGCTGATTTTTGGAAGGTGGCTCTAAGACTTATTGCAGTGGATGACAATATTGGTTTTCTTTCTCCTCTGAGTGTATTTTTGGCCAAAAAAAAGTAAAAGAGAGAGTGGTTTTTTTGTTTCTTCAAATAGCAGTTTGCTTCTGACATGTAAACTATACAGAGAATATAATCTCCATGCAGAAGGACAACAAAAACCATTTCTCTCAGGCAGACAGCATTAAAGAGTTAYTGAGTTGTATTTCTTATGCTCAGCTGTTACTCTTCCTCCCAGAAGAGGATTTGTTCGTTCAGGTGTTCCAACTGTAGTCTAGCTTTCATATAAAAAAATAATTTAAGGTACTGCTTACCTTCTCAGCTTGATTCCATACTTCAATATCCCCAAGATACTTTTCAGGACGAGTGGAAAGATTCAGTTTGAAGGAAAATCCAAAAACGTCATAAACAGTACGCAAGAACTGCAGACAACTCTTTATCTCCTCTTCAATCTTTATGGGAATGGAAATAAAGTGTCAGCTATGGGAAACYGAGTTACTTGGATTTTAATACCCAGTTTCATTTCACTGCAGCCCATACCTGCTCAATGGCACAGAATATGTGAGCATCATCCTGCTGGAAGCGGCGTACTCGAGTGAGGCCAGTAAGAGTTCCTGACAGTTCATTACGATGCAGGACACCAAAATCAGCCAACCGCAACGGCAGCTCACGCCACGATCTCGGACGGTGATCAAACATAAGGCTGAAAAAATACTTTGTTAGTTGAAATTCATCCAGAATCAAAGTTTTGCAAAGAATGGACAGTATCTAAGCTGGTGTCCCTAACTCCAACCATGAGATATGAGTGAGCATTCATATGTAGTTTTTTAAAGGAAAACAAATTTAGATACACTTTATAGCTAACAGACTTCCCGCCACACATACACAGAGGGTACAATAGCTCCTAAAACTGAACATGAAGACCTGGATGGCTMAATTGCCATATAAAGAATAATGCTTAGGGATCCATTTTGGATATTTGAGTTTTGTGGTACCTGGATAAGTTAGTTSTGAAAATACAGCCATGCAACAAAGGAATAATGGCATTCCTCAGTGTTTCAATATACAGAGAGTTCACACACTCATAATTACATTGCTTCTGATAGCACACAAAATCAGGGTGCTTCTTTACAATTAAGCATGGAAAACAAACTGAGCATTTTTTAAAGCAACAGCATTTTTGATAAACTGGGTTTATTATGCATTTACCAGTGTCCTGGGCAGTTCATAGGCTTCAGAGCAAAGATTTCTTTCTCCACTTCAAAGGAAAACATGTTGTCGCTGTAATGCTGCCAGTGCCCTGATGTCATCCATAATTTGCTGTTGAAAATATTTGGAGTGACAACCTCCTGGAATCCACGTTTTCGATACTCACTCTATAACAATAGACCAGAATGTAAAATAATTTATAAAACAAATACATGCACAGCCATAGAATATGCCAGTGCTGCCCTCCAAAGTCCATGACTCAATAAAAATATAAACAAAAGAAGAAAATCTGACCTTTCTATTCCTTTTTATCTTTAAGGCAGTAGTGATTCAAGCTGGACATGCCAGGCTACCTCCATGACACAAGCACAGCCCCCCCCCAATCTTTTCATCTGTGCTAAGCAAGAACAGCAAGTTTATTCCTTGTAAACAAAGCAGCAATCTCTTATTATATAATGACCTTGATACTATCCTGCAACCRAAGTATATGACATTAAGACACAGAGATTTTAAATATTACAACAAAAAAGTCAGGATATTTTTCTTATACAGCATTTTGTAACAGGTAGTCCTGTAATGCCAAGAAAAGCAAATCACTACAGCGCCTCCCCCCCTGCATATTTTAAGCTCAACTGTTCTATTTCCWTAACATCCATTACACAGCTTTAAATGGAGGTAAAGCTCTGATAAAGAAAACCCTAATATAGCAAAAATGACTAGTGCAAAGAAAGCAAGTTCCTTTTGCTCACTGCTTACAAAATCAGTATATTTTAAAATAACACTTCAGTTTAAGTCTATTTATACTGTTAAATATTCTTCTAAAATTGAGAAATTTCTTCTGTAAGAATATTTCCAAAATAAATTACTTACCCGGATAAATTCAATTAATGTGTTATAAATGTAAGCTCCTTTTGGCAAGAAAAAACAGCTACCAGGGCTGAGCTCATGAAAGAAAAACAGTTCTTGGTCCTGCAGAAAAACAGTATTTGAAAAAAATGTATATATATTTGAACAGCCAGTACTTTCACTGACATTCATAGACAATTTACTGCTAGCTGGGCACTACTGACTGAGTATCACTACTCAGTTAAAAAAAAAAAATCCAAAAGCAAAAAAGTAAGTAACGACAGACAGATGCGTTTCCATTGGTATTTATATCTACTATTAATATTGTCTGTTGAGGGTAATTGCCCAGTGTTCTATTTCAGTACTGATGCTCCAAATTTTGTGTTACTCCTGTGTTTATGTGTAACTACTAACTGTGCCTCCAAAGTTCACTTGTTCCATTGGCAAGTAGCAGCTAGTTCTGCTGCTGCAGCTCACTAGTAGCTTGCACATGTATAAGAAGTGTGAACTGTATTAAGCTAATTTTCTGAAAAACAGCAAGCAGCACATGTGCTTCAGGATAGCACATAGTGAAATTCTGCTCTGTTTAACTGTTGCCCAAGCAATAGACTTTGCACCAATGTGTCCAGGACTATCAGTTAGCTGATAGAGGTTTCCATCAAAAACAAGCAAACAAAACCCACAGAAACAACAAAATAAGCAGAAGGTATTCAAAGAGAAAAAGCTAGCAAGAACGCGGTCAGCAAAAATGCATAATGCATGTCAGGACTAAGCCAGAAGGAAAATGCAGAAATGCACTATTGACTGTAATGTCACATAGGAAAAAAAAAAAAAGAACTGTGAGTGAACAGGCTGCAGCAGCTTGT
Source organism: Eudromia elegans (assembly GCA_003342815.1). Lineage (NCBI taxonomy): Eukaryota > Metazoa > Chordata > Aves > Tinamiformes > Tinamidae > Eudromia > Eudromia elegans. The sequence continues at coordinate 1,005,740 of PTEX01000008.1, read as the reverse complement.
ATAGGAATAAATTCTTCCTGCAGATTTAAACATTACAAAACAGCAACAGTTAATCTGTGTAATTAATAAGAATACTGCGGTATTTTAAACAGCAAAATCTCTAAATAGGAGTTTTGTTTGCTTTAGAATTTTTGATGCTCAACTGTTATAGAAAAGTGCCAGGCTTTGCAAAATTACTGAAAATACAAACATGTCCATCTTGGTTGTTCCAGAAATACATGCCATCTTTGAGATGCTTCTAGTTATGAGGTTACATCCACATGGTGTTTGTGAAATACATTAGCAGAAAAGCTGTCTCACCCGCCCAATCTTTCTGTGATCTCTGTTCTTAGCCTCCTCCTGGAATTTCTCCCATTCCTTCAGCATTTTGGCATCTGGGAATGAAATTCCATAGATCCGCTGAAGGGATTCCATATCAGCCTTGCCTTCCCAGTAGGTAGAGGAATTCTGCATGGAGAAATTAAATGATACAATAATGACAGGAAGAGACTCCATATTTTACTATCACAGTTTCCTGTAAAAAGCCATGAAATTAGCAGCATCAATATTTAATGTAGAACACCATGGCACAAGGAGAGCTTTATCTTCAAAACTGAAACACTGATGAAAACTAAGTATATGTCAAAACTTTAAAAGAGACCAATTTTCTGTAGAGACAAATCCACAAAAAAAATAGGTAAACAGATTCAAAGAAGGATTTTGAGCTCTCCTTTCTCTTATTTTAAATCTCACTTACTCCCTCTGTAGCCATCGTCTTCCAACTGTTCCTGTTCTCACTCAGCTATAACCCCTGGATGATAAAATAGATAAGCTCCARTAGATACAGATTGGCCACACCCTTTCCTTAGGCCCTCCTCACTTTCCTGCCCACTGCTGGCAGTGCAGGCCACCTAACTGGGCTTTATGCCGCTTAAGATAATTTTTACAGCACACAACCCTCTCTCTATTGGTTAAACAGAGTTTAGGGCCAAGTTATCCACCTTGAATTATGCTCTCAGATTTCCCATAAACAGCTTGTCCCAATATAGCAACATGTTTCCAGTGAACACATTTGTTTCCTTCATTTTCAGCACCTACCTTATGAATTTTTATGGTTTTTATCTTGCCAGTATGTCTGACATGAGGGCCCCTGCACAAGTCTATCAAAGGGCCACACCTAAGAAAAGGAAACATTTAGTGTGTTGCATCATAGAAAGTTTTGTCCAGTAGTATTACCATGCATGCATTATTACCTGTACACTGTTGTAGTTGCAGTATTGACCTTCTCATTCAGAATCCGACACTTGAATTTATTATACTGAAAAGGAAAACAGCACRCACGTTTATTAACTACTTATGAAGCATAAGATTTGAACAGTAGTTTAAACTATTTGCAAATCTTATGCTCTCTTTCATAAAGAGAGGATTATACAAACAGGAAAGRGAAGGAGAGGATAAAGGACAGGAGAGAGACAGGAGAGGGAGATGCTCTGCTCATGCAGTGAAGCAGGTTTCTCGGAGAACAGGTTGTGCAGCCTCCAGCCTTACAGGTTTTCAAGACCTTGTCCTGTTTCTCAGGACAAAAGCATGAGAAACATGGTCCAATTTTAGTGTTGACTCTGCTTTGAGAAGGAGGTTGGATTGGAGACCTCCTGAGGCCCTTTTTAACCTGAAGGACACTGTCATGCTCCTGAGGGATAATCCTAGAATTCTTCTAAGTGCAGAAAGTCTATTCTGCATTGCTAAAAAATAGAATTATACCTTTGCTCATTTTTTTACTGTTAATATCACAAATAATCTCAGAAGAACACAACATCTTTAAAAGTTAATTTTAACTGGACATTCCTTCCTCTATTGCTAATAGAACTTGCAGCTCAAGCTACAGCTACCTAAAGCATAACTGTGTGATGCTAAGAACAACCTTTTAAATCAGCCTACCTTAAACATTTCGAGCAGTGTTTCCTTCTTAACTTCTAGTCTTTCAAAGGCTTGTTTTTCCTTCATGATCTTCTTGCATAAGGTTTCCAAAGCAGAGAAGTCATTACTTGATACACCCCTAAAATAAACACACATGAAAGCGAAACATTCTTATTTCACTTCCGATTGCTGACCTGGAACTGCTTTTGCAATCCATTAACTTGCAGACTGGATGGACTGCAAAGAACAAAGCAAGTCACATCTGTGACAGAAGAGAGATGACTTTGCCCCAGGAGTAAGCAAGAAACAAATTTTGCTGTATTTGCACTGCCCTCACTCATAGGAAAAAATTATAAATAAATACTTACCCATCCTCAAGAAACATGTCATAATAAAATCCATTTTCTATCGGTGGGCCATAGCACAAACATCCACCATAGATTCGCTCCATAGCTTCACCCATGATGTGAGCGCTCGAGTGCCAGTACACCTAAAGGAAGTCATAAAAGAGGGCCGAGTCTGAATATGCACAATGCATTTCCAAGTCTTTCATTTAAATAATTTCTAAAAGCTTGCTTTTAAAGATAAAGATGCAAATCCCATATAAAAGCACTCTACAGAAGTGATCTGCTCAGCAACTCCCTCATCCAAAGCATTGATATTTCTAAAAAATAACACCACAAAGTTGTTAAATTAGACTTATTTTCAACTACTGTTTAACTACTGTTAAAATAACTCAATTCTTGTCAGAATTTTGGAAAATGCTTCACCAGCTGTTTCCATGAACTTCAGTCAGCCAGCTCTGGTGATGTGCAGTCCGACAACCACAATGTGCGCTTGCAACATAAAGCTGTGGTCTCACAATGCTTTATGCATGCATTGACATAGAACAGTTCATAAAGTTAAAAATAACACTTCATCTTGTACTGCACTTTAGGTTTTTACAAATTAAAAATCAAATCTAAAAGCAGACTTCAGTCTGCTTTTCTTTGCACATATCAGAAAATGTAAATTCAACTTTTAAAAGTCTGCATTTAGATCTCAGTGGAAATCTACATTTACCTCAAYGAGTAGCCAAAATTGTGTACTTTTAGTACATACAAGTGCACCTTTATCAAATCTCTTATGTTTGTAACTCTTTACTTTTGTATGCAACATTGCTTTTGCAGTCTGTGCTAAAGAGTTTGGTTCAGAACAAACCTATTAACATAAAGCCTGCAAAAATAAAATCTTAATGAGACAGATTTGGCACAACCATACAGCAACTGCTAACAGAGACTTGGCTCTGAATACATAGTAGAATGTATGTCATTGCTAGTATCACATCTCTCTCCAAAGAAGCCAATACAAAATTTCCGATATACATGGAAAAAAATATGGAGGTTGAGTTTAATGCAAACCCAAGAATAAACAAGTTTTAAAGAAGATACTCACTGCTTGAGCTTCTTCATCTTCAAACTTGAGCAGCTCCAGAGTACAATCCTCCTCTAAAGGACGGTCTAGATCCCAAACCACCTTGTTCACTTTAGCAATAACAGTGTTGTCTGCTAAGCCCTGACTACAAAATAAATAGGTGGTACATAAGCTTTTGAAATCAGCGAGTATAAGTTCCCCAGATTTGCCCTCCATGCCAAATAGGACTTTTTGAAGTGCTCAAAGTAGGTATAATTCCACATACACACAAAAATCCAAATAAAAAAGCAGCTTAGCTAGTCCTGAGCTTTTAAGAAAATCATACCCACATGGGTATGGAAAGGTAGGAAAAAAAAATGTCTCCTGGATGTTCATATAGTCTCTAACACATTTGACTTAGAAGTGGCTATCTTGCAATATGCACCTGCCCTCAAAATCCTATTGCAGTAAAAGATAGATCTCACATACCTAACAGACAAATCTCAATTATCAAAAACAGAGATATCAAATACCATTTGAAAGATAATATATTACCTTAAGCCTTTCTTACCCACTAGTCAAAAAATCATTTTCTTTATCCCAAATCACAAAAGGAAAGAAACTTCCAATGGTAAGGAACTTAAGCATCACAAAAATGACATTTCATCTCTAAACTTCACCCATTTTTCAGGATTTTAGCTCTTAAGGTGACCAGCATGCACTGATCAGACCCTCCTCACAAAGTTTGAGTCATCTCAAACTTTGGAGAAAGGCCATGCTTTTTGATGGGAACCTCACACATAAGTAAAAATGCATTTTTTACAAGTGGGTTACTCATACTGGTAACACTCCCTGACATCCCTGACAAAACATCAGACTTCATAATTAAAAAGCTATGGCTTATTTCCAGTTTATGACAAAAGATCCCTTTAAGTAAATTTAGATAAATAATTAAGATAGTAACATTAACAGCCACAACCTGCAGATACAGACCTATCTGAAAATTATTGATTAAGTCACAGAACAGAATCATACCTGATTCCACAAGCGATTTGGTAAGGAGTGGTCTTCCAAGACTCAGCATCAACCTGCTTGCCATCAGGAAGTGTAACTTTAATGGGTTTACTGTCARTGGCGGCTCTTTCTGCGAGAAGGGCATCATGTTCAGCTTTGAGTTTATTATACATCTCCAAACGCTCATTGATAAATGCAGGCCAGGGGTCCAGCTATATACAGAGAACAAAGAGAATGAAGAACTCAACAGATTATTGGAGTAATCTAACATCACRTTATGTCCAGAATGCAAACAGAAGGGATATACTTTTCACAAGGAACTAAGGGATTTAGGAACCTCAGTCATTCCAACTTTGGAAGCTGTATGCAATAACTCTTCCAGAAAGGGAGCGTCGATGATGATGATTTCTTTTAAAGGGAAAGAAAATGGAAACATTTTAAGCAATGCAACAAATAATTAAGGAAAAGGACCATCCCAGGGACAACTCAAGATGGACAATCTGACACTTTATAACAGTACTGAAAAAACTTCTTTAACTATAAACAAAAAAACCCCTCTTAAAGTATTTCCACAYATTTCTCTGAGACTTGGAATACAGCATTAAATTATTACAATTAATTTGTATTATACATGCCAGGTAATCAGCATTTATCTTTTTATCTACCGTATCACACCTCCCTATCATATCTCCCCTTCCATGCTTTCRTCTGTCACTCTGTCTCTTGCTTTTTAGTGTTTCAATTCAATTCARCTATATATTAAATTTATAAAAGTTTAGCTTACTGAAAATTACTGCCTTCAAGTGCCTCACCATACACTTGCTTAATAAACTACACAGGACTCTAGCAAGGGCAGAAATTGATTTGAAAAAAATCAAAGTTCACTATAAAAAGGTGTTTCTATGACAGGGTCAGAAAATTTAGAGAACATCTCTACCCCAAGCCACCAAAGCAGGAACCAGCTCCAGTCTGCATGTCATACAGCAACGTTGGGGCTATGAGCTCAGGCATTATCAGGGCTACAGAGCTGCGTGGAGGGTTTCAATCAGCGCTGGCTGCTGTCTGGCTATCTCGGTGCACAGCTCATGGAAGCTGTTTGCCTGTACCCACCACRGGGACTAAAAAGACTGAGCATCTTAAACAGGTCTCGGTCATCCCAGGGAACTGCTCCCTACCCATCGCCCGGGGCACATGGGTGGCTCTGTAAACAGCAGCTGGGGAAACCTGAACTGCCCTTCCAGCGCATGGAGGTAACCTGCTGTCAAACAGTGTCATTTCAGCACAGATTTTACTGAAATTAGAAACAGCGGGAAAAGGAATRGAGTAGCCACGATACTACATGAAACCCTCTGGAGGGATGAACTGCAGCAACACCCCCAGGTGCAGCGGCCCTGTTCTACGCGGCTGCAGCGAGCGCCTACATGCGCAGCAGGGGCCGTGGGCAAGCTCACCTCCGCGCGCCCTTCGTCGCCAGCTCCTTCCTTCGTTTTCTTCTTTCCGCAGTCTCCCTTTTTCCCTTCCTCGGCGTTTCCCTGCGGGCAGCAAACACCCACYTCTCACTCTCCGGACACACTCGCGATTCCCACCCGTCCAGCCCCACAACGCAGCACGAGGCGCTCCAGGCGCTCCGGACCCTTGGGACTCCTCAGCCGGGTCTGCCTCAGGCCGCTTTCCTACCCGCACCGGGGCACCAGCCGCCCCAATGCGCAAGGCCGGGGCGCTCCCCGCCTCCCCACACCCCGCCCGCCCACTCAGCCGAACCGAGCCGAGCCGAACCGGGTCCGCCCTGGGCCCACCTGGCTGCCGGCACCCACCATAGCGCCGCCGGCCGCCGCGCAACACCGCAGAGCGAGGAGGAAGCGGCGGGGCAGCCCTGCGCAGGCGCCCTGCGCCCCACGCGGCTGACGCAACGAGGGGCGGGAAGGGGCCGCGCGCGGGCGGCGCCGAGGGCGGCGGAGGAGCCTGAGGGGAGCGGAGGGGAGCGGAGCGGAGCGGAGGGGAGCGCGTTCCCCACCAGATTTTGGCCCCGCCGAGCGCCCCCCGGGGCCCCGGCACCGTGAAACGCCGCCCCGAGCTCGGGGTTTTTGCCTCGTGAAAAGCGCTCCTCGCTGCCCTTGCCCGGAGGCAAGGCCGAGTGGGAGAGCAGGAGTACGGGTTTCCAATGAAGTTAATAAATCAAACAGCAAGGAAGTGGAAAGGGCTGAGGGAAATCTGTGTGGAAACTTGCCCAGGAAGATGCTGAGGGGGCGGTCGGGCTTGGACCGTGGGCGTCTAGGCTGGTTCCCTTGGCCCCATCCGGAGGGGAAGCGGGGTGAGGGGGTCCTGGTGTCTGTCAAGTAGGGCTGCAATAGTCACCGCTTCTTGTCCCTGTGACCGCTCGCCGCCTTTCCTCGCCTGTCCTCCCGGTGCTGCTTTCGTGGAAAAAAAAATAATACAAAGGAGATTCGTTCTAAAATATGCATTTATAGATTATCAATATCTTCTAGAATATCTTCGCAGTGTGAAGGAATTACAGCTAGCTAAGAGAGCACGTTGCAAATGTTACAGATTAATTGTTTTGCCCCTAAATGACCAAAAAAAAGGTACTGATACTGTTAAAGAGAAAATAAAAGATTATTATTTCCAAAGCAATTAGAAGTGTGGCAGAACTGCCTATTTTGCCAGAAGATGGCAGCAATGGCACACGCTGTGTTGGAGAATAAATAAATGTCATGGGACGTCGCGTACACACCTCTGATTCAGACCATGGGATTTACRGCATAATCCTGTGTCTGGGCTGCGAGTTGGAGATCCAGATGTCCTGGATCCCGTTTGCCTTCTTTGGTTAAACGGATATTGTTCTCACTTTTAACACATCTCTCCTTCAACCYGTAGTAGAGCATTTCCTTTGGATGGCTCCTTTGTTTTACACGTGCCAATTTGCCGTGGCAGTGACCTTAGTTACCCAACAGCAGAATATGGAATAGTAGGAATAGTCTCATACAGAACATGCATAAGGTGTTAAACAGGAATCATGCTCAAGCACCAAGGAGAGAATAGGAGAAACTYTCTGATTTAAAGATCTCGTAACCTTTGCAGTTGTAAGGACAAGTCTACAGTCCTGTTACTCAGCTATAGTCAGCTCTGATTYTTAATCTAAGAAGCAGTATGTTGCTTTGGACATCAGAAGAAAAATGATCATCAGACATGTTTCTGTTTGTTGAAATCACCCTACTATGTATGTATGGCCCGTATATGTTTTGTATACTTTATGTCTACCACGAAGTAATAAGCACAATGGGACATCATCCCTCATGCTGTTACTGGGAAAAAGAAAAATAAACCCACCGATTCATGTGTTATGGACATCAAACTGTCCCTTTTCTTCTTCCTGAGCAAGACTCTCCTTGTCGTGGCTGAGGTCTGATGATGAGGTCTGATGGTCTGAGTTGCCTGCCTAGTGCAACAAGCAACAAATGCCTCTCCAAAGCCATTCATTCAGTACCCTCTGTAAGCATCAATTTTCCAAATTTGGTTTCCTTAACATACTGCATAATAGCAGAAATGATCTCCAAATACCAACAAATCCTTGTTCTAGCTTTTTGTGCACATGCTCTCTGATTTTTCAGTGGAAATGGAAGCCAAAGCAGCAAAATTTTAGCTGTGACTCAAATCTTCTGGTGATCTGAAAACCCCTTTTTAATGGTGCTTTATGGATACAATTCAATGACGTTGCTTCAAATAAAAACTACAGGAAAGCTAAAGCAACGCTTCTGTTAAAGTGTCAGCACCACACTGTTCACTTGCCTTTTTAGCTCTTTAGGACAGTCACATTCTCCTCTGCGGTGCTGTTGCTTTCGTGTATACGCTTTCCTGAAGGCCAAAGCACTGTATGTTGTTATTAAATTGACTGCCTGATTTTCAGCTCCCTCTCCTATTTGCAATTTTTCAAAGTATTTGCCAGCCCTCTTTCATCTTGACGAGTTCACAGACTTTAAACATGTATCCTTTCCTCCCTTGCACAAGCTAATGAATTTTTGGACTAGAACCAGACAGAGAGGAGCTCCTTAAAATATCCCTCTAGTTTAAYTGAGAGTGACTGATAGGCTGCTCTCTCAGCAGCCAGTTTCGCTACGCCAGTTTCAGCTAATGGTGCAAGCATTCAGCATGCTAATGCAGACGGTASCACAGATGTCTTTTAGTTTCTGAAAAGCGATCGCTGTCAAGGCSAGCTACACGTCTGGTGGCTCGCAGGCCCTGCTGATGTGTCCCTGTCTCTCCGGWCTCCAGGTCTGTCTGCATGTGGCTCTCCTGTGCCCAAAGCTGAGCCTGGCAAGGAAAACCTTCATCGYACCTGGTGCATGCCAGCCCAGCCCATGCTGCTAGGATCCATACTTGRTGCTACTAGGGTCCATACTTGATCCATACTTCCACAAACATTATAAATGTACAGGGTCAATCTCCTTTCTTACACTAAACCACAGTTAAATGTTGGCCCTATGGGTAAACAGCAATAGAATGAAACTTTTTTTTCTTTTTAAGGTAGTGCCTACATACATGCTTGTTTTATCTTCCAGATCACCTGAGCTGTATATGCYGTCTTGGGTGCAGCTGCCTTGGGATACAAAATTTGTTACCGCAGCTCACCTACAGCTGCGTTCTTGACTATACCAGAAATTATCATCCCTTCAGTCTCTTGGCATTTCTTTATATGGAGACACTCCCTAACATACTTCTGTCGAATGACCTAGTTTAGCAGAAACACCTTTTTAACTCAAATCATAATGACAGAATGAGGGTAAGTAGCAATTACACTTGCACTTGCCCTGACAGATGTGATGGAGCAACAAACAAATACATTAGGAACATCCAGCCACGTTGATGCTGGACACAAATCTCCAAAGCTCCTTTATTTTGGATCTGTTATTACTGGATTTGTTTGGTTGTGGGGTTTTTTTTTTTTTTTTGTATCATAGCAGTCCAGTTGATTTAAGTGAGCACAGTCATGCACAAATAAATAAATAAATAAATAAATAAATAAATAAATAAAGTAATCCTGTCAACCTGTTTACTATTTACACAAATTAACCCAGAACAGCTCCAGTTCAGCTACAAGTTACATTATGTTTGCTTTTAGCACCATTTTCAGATGCTGCCTGCAGTACGGTCAAAAGTTTTTGAAACTTCCTTTCAAAGAGTGTTGGTCTTTCCATAAGCTGCCTCTTCTCTATCATCCACTCAACACTTCTAGTACCTGCCTAATGTGACCACTATTCCTGATAGCATTCAGTGTTTTACAGCATTCCTTACAGTGAAGAAAGTCCAGTAGAGGCTTCTGATCATTTTTTTAAGGATCAACAACAAATAGACTCCACATTCAGTTCTGGTTCTACATATACAGTCTAATCTTGATCCTGGTGACTTATTGACGTGATGCTTTTCTGTGCAACACACAGCATTTACTACTGCATCTTCAGTACAGTAATGAGTGTGGCTGTGTGCTGATGCAATCCTCTGCTGCCCAGAGAGAATTAAACAACTTGGTGTTGACTAACTGCGTTGGTCTGATGCTCATGGTACACATGAAAGAAGTGGCGAACATCTCCTTTGGATTCAGGAGAACCACACAGCAGTCCAAACCATGTTAACCTTGTTAAAATGATTAGTAATTCCACTAGAAAAAGACCACCACTGTCTGTGAAGCACTTGAACATATTGCCAATGACCACTTTTTTTTGCCATTTTTTTTCAATAAAAATATTATTTATACTAAATTTTTTCAAAATACATGACAAGCAGTCTGTTACACACCTCATATCTGCAAAGCGGGAATTGCTAAACAGTATTGGGATCATGGTCTTTCAGGTGTGATGGCCTGCATGTTCTTCAGGTCTGATAACCTGTATGTACTTTCAAATTATTACTAAGCAAAACAGAACAAAACTACARATGTCGATGCTTTCCTGTTGTAGGTACAGTGATTTTTTTTGTTCTTGTAGTTGGGGGCTTTGGACGGATACAGTTTTTTTAAGTTTATGGRAGAATTGTTTCTGAGGACATTGTGCGTGCAGATACATTTGTTAAATGATTATTGACTCACTGCCCTAACAGTTCTTTTGCACTAGCAGTTCCTTTGCAATATCCACCTCTGAGGAAAGGAGATAGTAAAGACCACAAAACGGGGCACTTGTGAAATACTGATGAAATTAGTAGGGAYATATTTGAGTATGGAGAGTATGAAGTAACTGGAGGGTCCTGTTCCTGCACAATTCCATACAAGTTTTTTTATGACAAGCTGGCCGATGTTAATAGAATAACTGTACTGTGATTGTGTCCTATGGCGTGATCTAAAACAATCCTTTCCTGTGTCCTCTTTTGTCTGATATTTTCAGACAAGAAAAATGTGATTGCATCTTCTTTTTTTTTATATTCCTTTTTATTAATGAGTGTGGTCGTCAGTTATTGCAGTATGGCCTAATTTTTTCATCCAATTCCCATTCAGGAATATTGAGATGAAAAGCTTTACAACAAAGTAGGTTGGTTGCTCTTTCTTTTGCTACAGCCTCCTCTGCTGAAGTGAGTTCTCAGTAGAGCTAATGCTGTTTTGATCCTTCGGTTATGATAGTAGAGAAAGATAGGATCAGCTTGGAGACCTTTCCAAGTCTGTGTTCCCAAAAAACACTGACTCACTCACTCACTCGCTCTCTCTCTCTGTCCCCCTCTCTCTCATTTTGGGATGGAATGACATAMGTAAATGGTACTTTATAAGGTTATACTTTTAAAAATAAAGAAATTTAATGYTTGCTTTCTAAATATTTTTCTTGCAAAATCAAAGGTAATGCAGGGATGCTTTGCTTGAGTTAAAGAAATACAAAAAAGTCTTTATTCTTAGAACTAAAATGTACATCTGAGGTCCTGCTGTCAACTCRTGATCAGTACCTCCTGCCATAGAGCTCAGTGGAACCAGGCATATGCTGGAAAAGAAAAATGGGTAATGTAATATCTGTATAACCCATTTTTTCAGGCTCAGATGGTCTGCTTTCAAGCTAGCCTCTGAACTCTTAGGCTTTTACTTGCTCTGCAGTATGTTGTTGGTATAATTTCTGAGCCTATAGTTCATAGACGTTGGATCGGGGTGATTTGACTTCAAAAATATACCTACTACCTTATAAAAAGACTAAACTCTCCCTGTCRCAGTCCTATAAGTCAAATACCGAGCAAGTATAGCATACTTTCTTATTATGAATCATATTTTTTAAAAAAGTGTCCAAATTAAATGTTGTGCAAACTGAATACAAAATATAAGGATTAATTTCTATGACCAAGGGTGTTTTTCCAGTGAAGGAAGGGAAATGCTTTTTGAAATCGATGGCTGGGCATGGACAAGAACCCCCGTGGCCAGCTGCCTCTGGAGCRTGTCTAGGAGCACTGCCAGTGGCACGAAGCCTCAGGAGGAGCAGATGAACCTGCCCAGCTTTCCTCTGGGCTATACGGAGAAAACAAAAGCATTAAATTTCCCCATGTTATTTCTGGTGCCTTTAGCCTTCACTCAGCGCCCTACGGAGCTGGAGATCCCCAAAGTCCAGGGCCAAAGCAAGCACCTTGACCCCCATGAAACTGTGTGTGTGCAGCTGGGTCACAGCTAAGGTGGAGCGGGTCAGAGGGGAGAGGAGGCTCCGTCACTCTGCGTGGACATGCAGGCTGCAGGTGATAAAGCAAGTGACAAGGGGATGGCGCACACAGGGGGAGATGAAATCTCASRTTTCGGCTATTACCCTTTTGCAGCTCTTTGCTCCATTACGGGAACTTCAGGTTTTCAAATCTTAGAATTTGCATCTGGTTAAATGCAAGTACATCTTCATGTGCCTGTCCTTCATGTACAGGTGATCCTCCTGCACACGTACACCAGTTTGAAGGACTGAATTCAAAACAAGATTGCCAAAAGATTTTTTATATATATATATCTATGGATAAAAGGTGTATTTCTCTTGAGAAATGGCCAAGATTTTCAGGCTACATTTAGAAGAACATTAAGCAGCCTACGGCAGCCCCAGACAGGAAACTTGGGCCCAAAGGGTTGATATGAGACTAAAATTCCAAGTAAATGAAAATGGTGTCATTTTATGCCTAATGATCACCTCTAAATGCTGCTACATATTGGGCTGATCGACAGGTAGAGCTAACAACACTACAATACCCCGGGTATGTTAGTTACACTTACTGCTGCATTTGTTGAACACCATGGGCCTTTTTCAGAGCAATGTCTTTTTTAATCTTCCTTCGTTTTGGAGATGAAAGGCGCAGGTGTGGCTGAGTTACTGCTGCAGCTGCAGACATGCCTTGACTGCAGACACGCAGGGCATTATTTCTCTCATGAATATTAGTCACAGGAGGGCAAAGAAGAATGTGCTTTGCAATAATGCCTAAAGCAACTATTTCCATTTGGAACTACTGAAGTGAGAATTTCGTGCACGTTGGTCTCTCATTTCAAAACACTTGAAAAGATGACTTGGTCTATTCCTCTRTGAATTTGCAGTGTTTCTTCCTGCATTTAGCAGACGATAATCTTCCTGAGACAGGTGATGAGTTACTAGAACTGGAAAATGCTAYGTACACTTCCTGGCAATTTTAGTAGCATCATAGAAATGAAGAAGGTTTCCCCGTATTTTAAARTTGGTATGAATCTTTCTGAGGCAGGACTGCAGTTTCTTGGCAATGTATCACATATGTAGATGTGTTTAGGTCCCTATAGACCAGGACAGTGAGTGGAGAGGCACCACAGAATAKAATTCAGATATGTCTTTATATCTACTGTGGTAACTCAAGCAACCACAACTTTGCAGACCTGCAAAATTCTTTCATATGAATTACGTCAGGGGTGATTCATCCCTACCACTATGTCAGATGGTTTGGGGTGAAAAGGAGGAGGATAGAAATGAGGCCGCTGTAAGCGTTTCATGGAAGTGCTGAGGAGACGTCTCTAGTTTAAGGTCGTCAGAGCTGTTCCTGCAGGTAGCAAAGGGCAGTACATGAGGGCAGCTCCAACGTCTTGGGTGGAAACGAGGACACGGATCCAGGTCCTAATGTTGCAGCTGCCCAGGGCACAGAACTCAGCCTGGTGCAAGACGCGCTCACGGATTGTGATTTACAGCTGACGTTAGTCCCACGGGATTATCCAAGGGATTATTCAGAGCATCCTAAAGTTGCTCTAAATCATACTAGCTGCCAATAATTAATTTTGATAAATTTGGACTTGCATATAAGAAATACACAATCTTGTCTCTGTAATAATCATTCCAAACCCAGAGCGGAGCCCCCCTTTGGGTTTTTTCCCCAAACCCATGGCAGCTCTCCAGCATCTTGCCTCAAATGTCCCATCTCTGCAAAGATTTCCTGATTTATTCAGTTTCACCACAATTGCCTCACATTCAGTATTGCCCAGTAGGTGTGGTGAAACACAGCAAGTACTGATTTTTGGCTTTAACCCTCCCTAATTTTTATGATGTAGGAGGGTGCTCTTGAAAGACTCTTCAGAAACATGGGAGAACTCCCCGGGGAGAACATCAGCCAGGCCAGCGGGGAGGAGGGGAGGCTCCAGCTATTAAGATAGAAAGCAAAATAAGTGCTGCAAATTTTCTGGGATGTGCAAAGTTATTACTGCTGCACACTCATATTTTCTATGTGCATTTCCAATTCTTAGAAACATATCTCCACAGAAGTTTGTGTCAATTAAAAACCCRGGCAAGTAAACAGATTTTATGTGACCTGGTTTCATTCACTTATTTTTTAGAGATCAGATCTGTCTATCTTGATTATTCAAGCTGCTATATTTACACCTAAAAGCTCTGCAGCATTTTAATGGAACATAAYGCAGACAAGATAAAAAGAAACACTAAAATGCATCACGTAGCAATGACAGTTCTATTGTGTATGCTCCAGAAAAATACAGGTTTCTTGAAGCAGAGAAAATGAATTAAAAATGAATAAGTTTCTTGAAAAACAAGGCAAGATTTCCAAAGCCTCAGTGGCAGCACACATCTGCAGCACAGACGATATTAAAATATTTCACTTTTTCATCCTCTAGGGGGGACTAAGTTCTCAGCAAATCTGTCTGTGAAGAAATTTCTCACTCCACGGCAGGCAGCCCAGCCTGTTAGTGCTGGYTGGAGCGAGTCAAGTGATTCTTGATTTGTGCCTGGTTATTTCGGAGGGGCAAATAGCSTGTGTCTGAAACGACCTTCGCCTTGAAGGGCCGGCCTGAGAGCTGTGCTCTTGCTGCAGTCATCAGTCGGTCTGCCTGCTCCTGATTCAGGGCTGCAGGATTTGCTCCTGTCAAAAAGTATTTATGTAGCTGGGGGGAAAAAAAAAAAAAAAAGGTCTGTGGAGAAGTGTTGGATTTATAGGTATGGAAAATCCTGCAGTTGAACTAATGATGAGGTGGATTAAGAGATATTTTGAATTGGGATTAACAARTTTCGTTTCATACATAATGTTTTTGGCTCAGGAACAGAAATGAGTTGCAGGTTGGAGTTAATTCTTTATAAAAATCTCTTTGAGGTGAAGGAGAGCGACTGAGAAGCCTGTGATGCTGCAGGGCCTGCAGAGGCACGGTTATCCTCATCAGGCCAAAGGCAGTTACAAGGAGCATGTACTACGGGCCAATCCATTCCTAAAACCATCTCAGTTGGTCTTCACATCCCTACTGCTGAATAATACCGGCTCAATGGCCTTCGCCCGCATGCTGGTCCTGCTTTTCCCGCTCCCGTTGAGTCCCTGCAGTGCTTCACCTCCAAGAGCAGCCGGTGTGCAGGGCGGCAGTGCCGTGGTTTACACACTTGCCATCTCCGTGTTTACACAGCTTGTGCCCCAACCTGCCAGCGAGGACGGTCTGGGGCTCACAAGTAACACACAAGAAGATGTTCTTGGAGGGGAATGAGGGAATCAAAAGGGCCCTTTCCAGATCTCAATGCTGCAAATACATCTGTAGGGTCACCATAAAGCCGTAACTACAAAGGTCAGCATTTCAAAATGTGCCCTAAGAAAATGTTTTTGCGAGCTCTGTGGCGAAGATGGCTGACATGTTGTATATGGTAACATTCTGCCTAATCCCAGCTATGGTATATGCAGTCCCTTACAACAAAAAAATGCCTGACATAACTTAGAGCGCAGGAACATACAAAACGAGCCTCACCACGGTGGATGTTTATGTGACTTCAAGAACACTCTGAAGTTCAATTCGGTGAGCAAACAAAACTACTTTCAAGGCACATTTCTTAGAGCAGCTTCCCACCTATGAATTCCACAGCTTTATTATTTTACCGAGCTGAACTGGATATACAATCGCCCAAGAAGATCTTGTTTGATGCTGCTCTTTGTACACACTGTTATCCGGTGTTTGCATTCCGCCTCGCAGCTGCACCCGCGCTTCCAGCTTCCTTCTCCTCAGCCAAGGCATTGCCAAGGTGAGCAGACGGGTCACGCTGGGAGCCCGCGTCTCCCCCCACCCCGAGGCTGTGCGGTGAAAGCGGCAACAAATCAAGTTAACACCTAAGTGCCCTGACAAGSAGCCCGGCGCTGAAGGMAACAGCCCCTTGGGCASSCGAGGAGCYGTTCCCTCTCCCCGCGAGGGTGAACCCGGCACTCGGAGCAGCCGCAGGACACGAAGCCGAGTCGTGTGGAGCTGTGCGGATGCATCCCCTGCCAGGACACGGTGGCACCCCTGGAGTGACGATCCCCAGGATTTCACCCGTGGAGCACGGGGAGCTCCCACCGGAGCTCTCGCGAAACGTTTCACGCTGGCGAGTGTCTGTTTTAAAAGAATGATACCAGAATCTGACTTGTAGGAGCTTTACAGCCACTGAACAGAGCGGACCAGCGATGCACTTAGCACGCTGCTGTCACGATAATTTCAAAGTCATTTTGTTTTTTTACCTTTACTTACACCCCCTCAAAAAAAACCCCAGCATCCCTGAGCAGCACCGTTCCCCGCCTCGTCCCCCGACGGGTCTTCGCTGCTCTCAGCGGGGAGAGGAAGGGGAGGAAAGCAGCGCTCGGAGCCCCTCGAGGCTGCGGGCAGCGAGGCGGCCCCGAGGGCTCCGGCTCCGCGGCCGCTGCGACGTCCCCAGCCCCGCGGAGCCCGCGGCCGTTGCCCCGCGCCGGGGGAGCCGCTCCGCTCCGCGCCGCTCCCGCGCCCTTAACGAAGGTTTACGCAGTTAGGACAAAGCGCCGCGCGCTCCTTCCCCGCCGCTGGGGTCCCGCTCCGCGGGGAGGCAGCAGCCCGGCAGGGGCGAGCGCCGCGCACGCCCCCGCGCACGCACATACATCGTAACGTGTCCCCACGCACGGTGCATGCACACATACATACACCCATTCTACACAGACGCGCACGCTCCACATGGGCGCACACGCTATACGTACATACATGCACACACCATATGCACGCCGACACATCCTCGGCAGCGGCGGGGTCCCGGCGGAGGGGGCGCGGAGGTGCCGCGGGGGCCGGGCCGGGCCGGGGGGCGGCGGCTCCGCCCTGCGCGCAGGCCGGGCCTCGCTGTTCCTTTATTTCTTTTATTATTTATTATTTGGATAGCACCTGAGCAATAAAATAAAAAGCAAAGCACGAAGGGACAGCTGGAGAAGGCGGGCGGGCGGGCGGGGGGCGCCGCGATGCCGCCCTGGCTGCTCGGCGGCCTCTGGTGCGTGCTGGCGGCGCTGGGCGGCCCGGCGGGCGCGGAGCCGGCGGCGGCCGAGGACGAGGAGAAGCTGATCCGGGTGCTGGTGCTGCTGCCGCGGGACGACGCGTACCTCTTCTCGCTGGCCCGCGTGCGCCCGGCCATCGAGTACGCGGTGCGGAGCCTGCGGGAGAGCGGCGCGGGGCTGCCGCCCGGCTACGCCTTCGAGCTCGCCTACGAGGACTCGGCGTGCGGCAACCGGGCCCTCTTCAGCCTCGTCGACATGGTGGCCCTGCAGCGCCGGCGGCCCGACCTGCTGCTGGGCCCCGTGTGCGAGTACGCGGCGGCGCCCGTGGCGCGCCTCGCGGCCCACTGGGACGTGCCCATGCTGTCGGCGGGCGCCCTGGCCGCCGGCTTCGGCGCCAAGGGCGGCGAGTACTCGCACCTGACGCGCGTGGCGCCCGCCTACGCCAAGATGGGCGAGATGCTGCTCGCCCTCTTCCGGCACCACCAGTGGAGCCGCGCCACGCTGCTCTACAGCGACAGCAACCCCGAGCGCAGCTGCTACTTCGCCATGGAGGGCGTCCACGTGGTCTTCCAGGAGGAGGCCTTCCACATGGCCGTGCACAGCTTCGACGAGACCAGCCGCCACCTCGACCTCGACGACGTGGTGCGCGCGCTGCAGGCCGGCGAGCGCGGTGAGTGGGGACCGCGGTGCCGGCGGTGGGGTGGCGCCGTCGCCCGTCCTGCGTCGTGTCGGCGTGAGCTTGACCGTGCTCCTGCGCTTCTCGCACCCGTGGGTCTCCTGGGGCCGTGCCAGGGCGTCACGGTGCGCTGCGCTTGGCTTTGTGCCCCAGAAACGTCCCCGCCACCGCTCGGGATCCATGCTGGGACCCGGAGGGCTCTCCGAAGGGATGTCACTTCTCCACCTGTTGGAGAAGGTGGCCACCAGGGCAGCACGAGCCATGCCCGGTGAGACCTTGGCCATACGGAATTGGGAAGGGGTCTTTACGAGGGTGGTTTTATGGTGTAKCTAGAAAGCTACATCATACAGCCAAGAGAAACTGGCTTTTCCCCGTGACAGCAGCAAGACTGAAACCGCGTGCGGCCACTCGCAGATGCCGGGCGGCAAATCTGCTGCTCACCCTGGGAGATTTTTCTTAAGTGACTCTGTGGAAGTTCAAGGGCTGGGCAGAGATGGTTTCCYCTTAACCTGCTGGGTCTTGCACGGCGATCTTCTCCCCCTGTCCTGCCATGAGGAGCCCCATTGAGTGCTTCATTAATAACAAATAACTCTGTGGAAGGGGTCGTATCGGGGGGTGTAGACTCCGGAGCCTCGCGTGCATGCCCAAATATTGCCACCAACTGTGAGCAAAAGACTGTGGAGATAAATGGCTTGTAAAGCACGTTGGAAAATCCCCCCTGGGCTGCATGAATAAAGTAGTAAAATGCTTGGAGGGCTTTGGAACATTCTGAGTACATTTAATTACAAATTTGAAATGYGATCTTGCCAAGTGATGCATAGGCGCAGGAGCTTGTCAAAAAGCTATTTTCAGTCAGAGGTTTTACCAGCCCTGGGTTTCTTTAATAAGTTGCTGCAAAAAAAGAAAAGGTACATTCCAGCAATAGGCTTTTAGAGATCAAGTAAGAGACAGTTCTTTGCTGTGTTTCAGCAGAGATCTAAATKTTGACAATATTTTAGTCTTTCTACATCCTCCGTTGTGGAATCTTACGCTGTGATGAGAACTGAGCAGATACAAATCGTGCTGTACCCAGCTCGTGTCTCCTCGCTGGAAGCTGGAGTGTTTCAATGGTCCAGCTGTGCACTAGTGATGTAGTTACACTGGTGTGAGGTTCCTTAATATGCACAGGACCACRTTTGTCTAATAACAGATGAATCTTTAGTCCTCTCAGTGAAAATACCTAAGCAGGTGCTTGAAATGGAGCTTTCCTGTAAGTACGGCTTGGGACARTGTAGTGAATGAAGAGAAGGAAACTTCAGTGCTAGAGGAAACTGCTAAGCATGGAAAGATTTGTTTGTTTGTTTTTGTTTGGTTTTTTTAATCAAGCTAAATTTTGTGCATRTTTGTGTTTCCTTGTGCTAAGAGCATAAGAATAAGATTATGGCAAGGAGAGTGTTAACCCTTAGGCAAAGAGTGCTCTGGCTGTGCTGCCAGATCATGAGTGATGGCTTAAGCCTGGGGTAGAGATGCTTCTCACTAAAGTTAAMTGCTTTGTTGAGATGGGACCTTGTTGAGCTTAGTCTTGCATTTCAGTATYATTCTTTTAATTTGGTATTACTGGATTAAAGTAGCCCTCTGTTATTCTTCCTCCCTTTGTGCATGGGGGATCCACTCCCTCCATCTCATCTGTGCTGCAGCTGCTAAATGCAGTAGGTGAGACCCTTCCACCTCCAGCTGTGCACTTACTGACTTTATGGACTGACTGCATGGCTTGTATGGCACGTGCTTTTTGGCCTGCCTCCCACTGTCAAGATAAGACTGTCAACATACCCGGTAAATCATTCATCATGTCGAGGATTCACCACACACCTTAGCTTACCAGCTTAGGTCTTCATTTCGCCTTGGGACTCCTCAAGGTCACCKCATGGGGTAGTGTGGCTGCTATGGAAGGTATTTGGGTGGTGCTGTCCAAATCACTTCACAATTTTAACAAATGTTCAGGCAAGATGTCATCTTGGATCCCTGAGATCCCACAYAGACCTTTCCTTTAGCACCAAGAAGTGGGAACAGGCTTCGAAAGAGATGGGGCATGAAGCTGCCCCTGTCAAGTAGGAATCATGAGCTTTGCTAGGCGGATCCTGGTGACTCTGACTTGGAGGAGTGTTACRGTGTTAGGTTCACTGTGTGACCTGCCATCACCCCTGGCTGGAGCTGCAGGCCTGTGAGTGGCCTGGGCTCGCCCAGGAGGCCAAATCCCCACCAAATGGGACTTTGCACTGAGTTGTTGGGGCTGCAGCTTGGGATCCGGAGCCAGGTACGCACTTGGCTGCATGAAGTGTTTGCCAGAAGATGCTTGTCCAGGTCCTGGAGCCATTTCAAAAGCCTTTAGCCTTGCCACAACAAAATTATGATGGAAAATATGGCGATAAATTTAACCACCCGTCTTTAATGAGTGTCATTGGTAGACACAGGTCACGTCTGAAGGCCCAGGCTAGCTGCGATGGTCATGGAGCAAAGGGAGCACTTGCTCCTTTCTTAYTGGAATTAACACTAAGTATTTGCAGTATGAATTAATAATGACTGTCAATAAATTCAAGATATTAGYATGAGACTTACTTTATGTGTATACTGTACCAGAGGGAAAACATTTTGCGTGTGTGTGAATGTGTACACTTGTGTGTATACAGTAGTAATGTGTACACATTAGGTAAATATAATTTGCATTTTTGGAAGGTTGCAAGAGATCTGCCCATAGCTAGYTTGCCTCAGAATATTGAAATATATAGTCTGTACTCTTCTGGATTTTTTAATAAAAGAAAACACATCCAATAGTTAATATCAGTTGCCTTACATTCTTTTAGAGACTTACAAGATATGATTTAACATATTTTAAAGTAAAGTAGATTGTTTTTCCTCCACTTCTTTTTCCCTCTTTGCTCAAGATATTTTACTGGTGTTATGGGAATTGCTTTGATTTCCATCTACAGACTATCGTTTTATGATAGGTATGAATTTTAAAGGCAAAGTCAAGGGAGAATTGGGAGGATAGCAAGGCAACACTTCCAAAGGAAATCTCTCATCTATACTGAAATTAGGAACAGGGAGACAAATCCATTCCTGATGTAAGTCTGGAAAAAAAATTGATCCAAATTTTATTCTAGTTTTCTTGGGTTTTGTGTTGTGGTTTTTTTTTTTTCCTCCTCATGTTGATACCTTAAAATAGTCATGAAATACGTCTTGCTCTGTTGCTCTGGAAATTATTATTATTACTCTGCAGTAATCTGTTGGACAGAGGTATGCGTGGTATAACTTGTCTGAAGTGTGTGGATTTAACAGACTGTGATTTACACCAGGTCTGCATCTGGAACTTTATGCCTATGATGGCATAAACCCAGAAAAGTGATGGGAGAAGATTCATTGTGTGAGAAAAGATTTGGCCTGTTTGGCCTTTTCTTCTCTTTCTTCCTCTTTTTCTTTCTTTTTTTTTTTTCCTCCATAATAACAAACACCAGAGAAGCTGAATGTGGTTTTGATTCAGTTTTATTGTTTGGGTGAAAGTATTTGCGTACGGTATTGTAGTTTTTAAGTCCTGCCATGCATGACAGCATTCCTGGAAATGTGTGCGCAGTTGCTTTTGAAWCGTAGCTCTGGCGGGGTCTCTTATGAATCTGCTATAGGATGTAGCCTCATGCATTGATACAGTACTTCACTGTGACCTGTGATGTTAGTAGCTTCATACCTATGGATGCACATAARATTTATGGTGTAGAGTGTTCACTGTGGGAGGTATCTACCCACTGCTGAATGKCCAGCTTGAGTCTATCCTTTTTGTTGGCAGAGAGTAGAGGGGACAAGACACTTCCAGTTGGGTTGCCTGAAGCTCTTTGCACCCTTGAGAACCACTGATGGCTGTTTGAGCAGTTGTTTGTCAGTATGCAGAGCTACAACCGTGTGATGTCCTCTTCCCTGCCAGGCAGAAAGCGAGATGGGTGGCTGTGCTAGAGATCTGCAGTGATGTGGAGGCTGCTGGAGGGTACTTGGAGGCTCTGTCACCTGAGCTTTGAGTTGTCACTGTGTGGATTACAACTGCAGGCTTGTAGATCCCACTGCAAGAGCAAAGCCCCTGCTTAGCATTTGGTCCACAACAAACAAGGCCTTATGGCATTTAATCTTGTAACCACTTTTTGTCTTCATGCACAAAATGTGACACTCATTTTTTTGCCTATTTGTATCTACYTGACAATTAAGCATCCAGTCCAATGTAGTTGCCTAAGCTCATTGCATTGAACAGAGTCATCTGCTAGAGGATTCCCATCATTGACCCTAGACAGTTGCTTTGGGTTGGAGTAAATTAACCACAGAGATACTGTGCTCCATTGACTGTGGGGAACTCCCAGACAAGAAATTTAACACAAAATGTCTGTACGTTAGGTAGTGAAGGAATAGGTGCGATGAATCAACACCAAAATCTTCAGTGTGCTGAAAGTTCCATTGGTAATATCACTCTATTATATTCATACCTCATCTTCAGATTGTCTTCTGTTCATTATGAAGCCACCAGTGGCTTATGGTTGCACTTTGTTTCACAGTTAACTTTGTGAATATATGTAGCTGAGCAAATTCAAAGTCAGTCAGAGGATGAAACTGTTCTGTGCTGGGTACCAGTCTTCTGTGGACTCTTTGGGAAATCAGCTTTATTAACTAGATGAGTTGTCATGTTTGTTGCAATATCAGGAGGACGGTTTGGGTTACTGTTTCTGGCAACGTTCACAATTAACAGGCTGTTCTCAAAAGTTCTTGAACTGCTTCTTATCTGTGTTCCATTTTTCTCYTCCAGTTGTAATCATGTGCGCCAGCGGTGACACAATTAGGAACATCATGTTAGCTGCTCATCGACAAGGAATGACSAATGGGGACTACGCTTTCTTCAATATTGAACTCTTCAACAGCTCRTCATTTGGTAATGTTTGTCCTCCTCAAGTATGTTGCAAGGTCTTCTATAAATCTGGTACTATTTTTAGATCTGTTGGCCTCAATATGCCCCTTGAATCTCGGAATACCCTATCACTTCTCCATGTTGTTGTAATTACCTTCCACTTAGGTTACGACAGTGCAGGAAAGAGAATAAACATTAGTTTTATTTACTTATAGGTACCACTGCGTGAAGCAGAAGATGTAGCATGATTATAGCATGGGCATTATTTAGTTTTAGTTTGTGCTGAGGATCCACCCATTTCATTTCTTTTGGCTTGTGATCCCTTATGGTTTCTGCAAACATATTCATCATTGAAGGGAGATACTGGATGGGACACAGGCAGTCAAAAAATACTGGAATATGATGGATAAAAGTGACTTTGTTTTCTAAGGAAAAATTATTAGATTTGTGACGTTAAAGCAGGGCTTTAAAAATATAAATTAAATTTATTTGCTTTTTCACTATACCCACATTTAATAGTATGGCAGTGTGATAGAGACCAACCTCCTGTCAGCTGTTACCAGCTGCCTCGATTAAATTAAAGTTAATACTTGAGCAATGTGTTTGCTGTCAGTTTTAAACAACATCAGACTGCTGAAGCCGAGGAAAGTGCTTGCCCAAGAACTAAATTTTTTTGAACTGCCAAAACAGCTTTTGGAAGAGCAGTTTCTTTTGCAGGTGCAGGGACA
This sequence comes from Eudromia elegans, assembly GCA_003342815.1. Lineage (NCBI taxonomy): Eukaryota > Metazoa > Chordata > Aves > Tinamiformes > Tinamidae > Eudromia > Eudromia elegans. The sequence goes on along the minus strand of PTEX01000008.1, from coordinate 982,438 downwards.
ATAATCTCCCCCCTGCAGGCTGCCTTAACTAACCCAGTACAAAAACAATTTAATTTAAAAATGAAGACCAAGTGGGAGATTAAAAAGAAGGAAAACTTGTTTTCTTCTTGTATGCCTCCTGAAGAACAGAAACAATTAGCTTCACAAAAGGATGAAGTGTTTTATCTAACAAATATGTTAGATATCTTTTAAATAAGTTTCTGATCGTCCATTTAGGACCTCTGAAAACACTTCCTATAGCTGCATTTGTGATATAAATCTCCTCTTTAAGTACAGATCAAGGTTTTAAGTTTGCTGATTTAARTCTCCAGCAATTTCATCTCTCTTGAAATAAAGTGCAACCTTAATCATGACCAGGGTAAAACCTGAAAGTTTTACTTTTACCAGTCACAGAATCATGAAGTTTCAGCTCTTCTATAGACCATGAGCATTTTTCAGGCTTGGTTTTTACCTGTGCCTAGATACCACTGGTCTTCTTCAGTTTCTGGTAGTGTCTCATTACTGCTGAGCTACTGCTGCATTTCATCTCACAATGAAAATGTCAGATGTGATTAATCTGACCTTAGATACAAGTCTGYGTCTGAGCTGGGCTGCCTTTAGAGCTGCAGGAGGTGAGCAGTGTTTTCACCTCCACCTTGGAGGTCTGAGTGGCTCAGAAGAATCATTCCCTAGAGTTCACTGTTTCCTTGCCTTGGCTGTAAGCAGAGCCCAGGATGACTAGGTCAGCCCTGGAGATCTACCAAGGAAGAACCCAAACTGTCTGGGATATGTTTCCCAAAGTAGTCTTTGAGCATGGAGATTTAGCATTGAGTTCAGCAGCTCCAGGAGGTGGGAYAGACATTTTTCAATCGGTTCACACTGCAGGAGACACCCATTGGGATGAGTGTCTGCAGTGAAGCAGCCACTGGCAGGCTGCACTTGTAGACTGCACACAGACATTCAGTGGGCAGCGCTGTCCTGTCCTGTCCTGATGGGGACCTTCACACYGCACTGTGCTGGATGCTGGTACCACTTGGCCTGTGGTTGTGCAGGGATCTCAGCATTTTCCTCCTTGGGTCATAGGAAGTCCATAGGAAGTTTTTCAAAGTAAATAGTTAAGAATGTTTACCCTGTCATGTTACATTGTTGCATGTCCTAACACCAAGTTCTTCAGAAACTATTTCTTTCTTGATGTGTTTTATAYGAAGAGCAAAATGCTGTTCTGTCAGAAACTGACTTCTGTGCAGATAGTGATCCCAGCAAATCTACAGAGAAATGCAGAGAAATTTCCCCCAAAATTTCCTCTTCACAGTGCCTTAAGATACTGAAATTACAGAAGCTACTAGAATCCAAGACTGGATGCAGTTGGCAAATCCACATTTCCCCAAGCCAAGCTCATATGACTGTAGTTTGTTATTGCCCTCTGTTCTGAATGTTTTTAATTCTTCAGAAAATCAAACTTATAAAAAGTCAAGGCTGCAACAATTGCAGTTAAGCACTGGAGCAGGACTACATCTCATAAAATTATCCATAGAGGAATTTAAATAYGTAAATTATTTTAGGAACTTTGCTATGCAACTTTAGCTTCCCTGTTCCCAATTCAGTTGGTTTAAAAAAATAAGTAAGTATAATATATACAGGACTGAAATATATTCAYATTCTGAGCTTCAGTGCTCTGGAAAAGCTTGTGCCCTATTGAAAGGGAACCCCCTATAGTTACACTGCTGCCTCTGTAGCCATCCTTCTGTTTCCATGTACAATCTGAGCTCCTTAGGTGTTAGCTTCAATGCTTGAGCTGGGATATTGTTGCTGGTTGCATGACCTTCCTTTGGAAAGCAGGAACAAGGACAGTGTGTGTGCATTGAAAGGAAAAGTGCCACCACTGCCTGTGGTCATGTTAATAGCAGGTTACGCTGTGGGATGTTGGTTGTTGCCTGGTGTCAGGCTTGATGAATGCAGTCCCAGCATAAATTATCTTGACCAGTTTATCTTTGAATTGGGAAATAAATCTCTAGGTCAAGGTGGAGGTATCTAGAATTTTATCATCAGAGAGCAGAGGAGCTCCAAAAAAAAGCTGTCAGAATACATATATATAAATATATATTATATATATATAACTAAGATCATGTATGAATTTTGTAAAGATTTCAGTCCTTGCCAGTGATGACCTATTGTAAAAAAGATTTTCTAGGGTGTAAGAAAACTGACGAGGGGTTCCATTTAATGTGAATCTCTCTCAGGGCTTAACTGGAACTTACTCCCTGTGTTGAGAGTGACAGGAGTTGCCATAGAGGCAAAASCAGCATGAGAAAATTTTTTTCCTTGAAGAGTGCACTTTCCTTGAAGARAATACTTTCTGTTATTTCCTCTGTGCTTTCCAAGGAAGGAGAACAATTCCTTAATTGCCTTTGCTGTTAAAAAAAAAGAGAAGTCCTATCAGCAGTGTGTGGATGCCAAAGCGGGTGAAACATGCTCTATATTCACCTTCTTGAGGAGAGTTGGTGGTTGGACTGTGAAGTCTTGCTCCCACAGATGCTSAGGTGCAGCCTGGAGCACAGTGCAAGGAGCACTGAAGCTTCAGCTCCTGGACTCTGTTTCCARTAGCACCTCCTCTCCCAAACCACTTACTTTTCTGAGGCCAAACAACAMAATGATTAAAGTCCTTTGACCAAGAAGGCCACATCCTCATCTCATGGCCCTACAGGTCACCCTTCAGAGTCAAGCATGTTCCACAGTCTTCARTTTGCACATTTAGCCATGAGTTGTTGCTGTTCCAAAAATAAAATGACTGTCCAGCTTTTTTTTGTTTGTGAGTGTTTAAAGGCATACTGTTCAGAGCTACTACTGCTCTACTCCTGCTCTAGGTCCTTCTGTTTGTCACTTACATAACATAGGACAAAACCTGATCCAGGCCAGTGCAAACTTTTCCACAGATYTCATGAAGAATTGGATCAAAGTCTTTGGACCAGTAGGGTCAGGCCACATTAGGCAGAAGGGCTCYTTCTAACAATTAACAATCAGTCAACTGTTCTGCCTTTTAAAAATATAATTGCTCTGCTGTGATGCAGAACACATGTAAATACTACACAGGAACACATGTAAATACAGCATAGGCAGAACCTCATTTATTTGTAAGTGTTTCTTTCCTATTGGGAGCAGGAGTTGCCTGGCAGGTCCTACATACGTAGCTTTCTCTTTGACCACACCACCTACCTCCCATGCAGGGTGACGATCATTCTGCTGTATTTTCTGGAGCTTTTCTGACYGCTCAGGACTGAAAAGTGTCACCAATGGGGTGATATGGAGTAAAAGCTTTGTGGTCAGACCTCATTTGTTCCAAGTGAGTAAATATTTCTGTGTTTGAGATCTGCCTTGTTTTTTTGCTGGGAGATGTCTTCTCTTGCTTAGACTTGACTCCTGCCCTTAAAAGTAAGCGAGCACAGCGTGGGAGTAACGTTGTCTTTCTGTTTGCACATTTATTTTGCAGCTGTCACATCAGCTGTTCCTTCCTGCCCTGCTTCCTGCACTTCCTCAAGTGGGYTCAGTTCACCCTCATACTTTGCATCTCCCATAGGGAAAAGAGAGAGGACTTTTTGATGGAGAAAGGAAGATGGCCCTTTAATGGTGCCTGATTTGGTGTTGCAATTACGCTTATCTCCCCCCTAGGAAATGGCTCTTGGAAAAGAGGAGACAAACATGACCTTGAAGCCAAGAAGGCGTACTCGTACCTCCAGACCATCACTCTGCTAAGGACAGTAAAACCTGAGTTTGAGAAGTTTTCCTTGGAGGTGAAAAGTTCTGTTCAGAAGCAAGGGCTGCACGAGGATGATTACGTAAGTACTTGTTTACAGGCTTCAGGTTTTAGCGTCTTTAAAAACACTCTCCTAATTAAAGCAAAAGCTGCACTCAGCTCTTCCCAGGTCAGAAACACCTGGTTTCATTTACGAAAACTCACCATTGCCCATGTCTTCCCCTTTTGCTTTGTTTGGCAATGTGTGGTGCTTTTTTTGGTTTTGTTTTTCTGTGGGTGCAGCAAATACCAGCTAGAATAGACCTCTGCACACTCATCCATGACCAGTTGTCCTGTGTTCAGSACAACGTATTTTGTCTTCTCCCAGTACTTTTCTTCACTAAAAAGAGATCTCAGAAAATACACAGACACAGTGTATTGCATCTGATGCTGAATTTTTTCTTAAAGACAGCAAGAATTATTATTATTTCCCTAGAAGACATATTTAAATTCTTACTGATGTTTGTTTTCAACTGTCCTATTATATCACTGTAGTCCTTGCAAGTGCTTTTAAACCTAAGGGAGTTCCAGTGCCTTCCAGAGTTGGATGAGGGATAGCATATGTCTGTTTTTTGTCTTTCCAAATGTGGAGGAAGATTTGCTTTTGAGCTAGAGCAAAGCTAATTCTTTAGTCATGTTCTTAGGAAAATCTTCTGTGAAAGCAAGTATTTATAGCACATACCTGTAGGGATTTCTGCATGCTGATACAAGTCCTTCCCTGATAGTCAGCCCTTCCCATAATGGAGAGCAAACTTTCTAAATGCACTTAAAGAAAAGAGCCTTGCATGGAGTTTGGTCACTGCTTAGCTGTAGGAAACATGAGCTGCAATACAAACAGTTCGATAAGAAAAGGGACTGCTGGGGAAAACTTGAATTTGTTGCAGTTAAGTGCATGGCACAAAACTCCTTTCACTATCATACAGGCCTAGGAATACAGGAACTGGAACAGACAGAAGACATTTTTGGCTTCTTAGAATAAGGTAGTAAATTATGGGGTTTTTTTTTCAAGCTAGTTTGAAAGTTGCTGTGAAAGGTGTTCTGTGACAATAACAAGTGCAACAAAGGTAGAGTTGCTTTGAAAGCTGACTCTTGGGTGAAAAGAGCTGAGGCATCCAGAGCATCCGCTTTAACACCCAAAGTGAGATTTGAGGGACATTTAGGTCCTAACCTCAAAAAAAAAAAAAAAAAAAAAAAAAAAGCCCAACCTGAATCCCTCACTTCCAGCTCCTGCTTTTGGACCTAAAGCTCTTTGCTTTAAGCATTGAATCCCCCTAGATCGAAGCATCATCTTTGATTCAAAATGAAAGCTGACAACTTGAAGACTGTGCTGCTAAGTGACCCTTCCTGCAGCTTATTGCCTAACCTCAKCTCTCTTCAGAAAACCTGTGTGAATTGGCACTTCAGTATATTTTTGTTTAAAATGTACTGTGGAATCACATCAGTGGCTTACATTCTTACTCTAAAGCTTCCAGACTCTAAGTAGGCAGAAACAATCTTTTGTTGGCATGTTTGCCTCAGGCAAATAGAGATACCCAAAGTGACAAGTTCAAGGTGCTGCTCTCTGAAGAACCCACTAAAAAAAGTTCTGAACAAGGCAAGGGGCTGTGATTTGTGCTGGTTTTCCACTTTCCCTCTGTGTGCCCCTATGCAGCTGTTTCTTGGCAGGACAAACACCTTGAAAACCTGCCACCTGCTCTTGGTTGTGGTTGCTGAGAAATGCAATTCTGAATATTAAAAGATCCGGTCACCACCAAAGACTTCCAGCTGTAGGACCTGGTGGCTGTTCTGGTTAGGGCAGTGTGAAATTTTCCCAAATCAGGAGCACAACTGGAGTGGCCAAGAGCTCAGGATCCTGGTGCCCAGCTCATGGGTGAGCGACCGTGTTAGGGAGGGCAGTTTGAAGCAGGGATTCCTTGGTCTTCTCTACGTGCAGACCCCACAGACCACGCACCGGTTCAGCACTGGTRCGCACTGAAATACAGCAGTGGGTGAATATAAGCCCTGTTATACACAAGCAGAACTGGATCTGTGGGAGATCACAGGCCAAGGGGAAGGTTTTGCTCCCTGACATGCCTGCTGGGGACACTCTCCATGAGTCTGTGCAGCTGCTGCCAGGAGTTCTGTTCCCTTCTCTCCAGGCCCTGYTTGCTTGTGCCATTGCAGCTCTGTGCTGAGTGCCTGCATGGGCACCTGCTCCACGTTGCCTTCTCCTTCTCCTGCCTGCAACGCCTCATCCTTTCCCTGCCTCCACAGGCAGCTTTCCTCTTCTCCTCTGCTTTCCACCTTGCTCCCCATCCTGCCTCCACCTAAAATGTCAGCCCTTCCTTGTAGGGCCACGTGGAATTCCTGCTGACATTGCTACTGACTCCTATAGCTCTCCCCTTCCCCTCTGGCTTTCTTCACCCTTCCTGCTCTGTTCTCATTGCCTCGGGGCAGAGCAAGAACATGTGATACGTATCTATAGGTCTACTGTAGTTCCCTGCCCTTYGAAATGGGATCGTGAATAACTTGTGTTGAGGCCTCTGGGATTTGAGACTCCCCACTTAGGATCTACAGATCTCAGTTGTGGGGAAGAGAGATTTGATTTCAAATGCAGAATCTCCTGGTATTGCACTGATGCTTAACACACAGATTTCAGTAGACCTCCTATACCTCCCTTCTTACAGCTTCCTAATGCAGTGAGTATATACAACCTTTTTTAGAAAGGACTTTGCGGGGGGATTGAATATTAGAAAAATACTTGTTATTCATTAGCAATGTGTGAATTTTAATAACATGGTCTTTGATGCAGTCTATCTGAAATCCTATCCGCGGGTGTTGAAACAATCCGCATCCTTTTCTGCAAGCCACGTCCCTGGAGGACAGATTCGGAGAAATCTGGATTTGAAGCATCTCGCGTTTCTGCTCTTCTGTGTGGATTTTTCCACTCTTACAGGAAAATGAGGCCCTGGATGTATGGCCTAAATTATCTCACATGACCCTAACGAAAACAATAGCAGTTAATGCTGCCATTTTGTCCTGCCCTCTTGCCAACATTAATCCTAAAGGCATTATTATCTACCAAGAAAGAACATAATAAAAATGGAAAATAACCAGATGACAGAAGGGAAGATAAGAAAAACAGAAAGGGCAAAGTCCTAAAAGAGCAGTTGTCAAATTGCTGGACTGAAGAGCACATATGGCCCTTGGAGAAATAACGGGTCAAAAAGTGTTGGCCATCTTCATTTCCAGATGTGAAATTACACAGGAAGAAGTGAAATTCAGGGAACATGTTCTGGATACTTCTTTCCTAGGTCAGAAATTGCTTTTGTTTTGGTAGGGATTATCGAGATGGGGTAGAAGACCCTGCCCCTCATGAGTGGGTAGGATAGTGTTGGAAATGCAATTTATTTGATTTATCAAAGTATTTCTATTCTGAAGGAATGAACTTTATTTAACACCTTTTACCTCACCACCAATGAAAATAAGGGTATAAAGAGATTCAGAGGTGTCCCAGGAAAGCATCTTAGACCTATTTGGGTACATACTAACTGCACAAGACAAGGCTAAAAAGGGTGATCTCTGCCTGCAACATCCCACTGCAATAGTTGCTCGACAGTCAGCAGTGCCTCTTAGTCAACATTATTAGTKTKCTTTCTTATCACTTTCTGAGTCTGMAAGCAGTTACTGACATGTTAATACATGTCAAAGCACTGGGCTGAAGGATCAGATCTGCTCAGCATTTGCTTCAGTATTTAATAATGACCCRATTACTGATCAGGATGTTCTCTAGAAGCTCTGGCCAGTTTTTGTACCTTCCTGGGGGCCGACCTCTTTGATGAAATAGCCAAATGTGGAATTCTTTCCAGAAATGTAGATTGGGTGTTCAGGCATAGGGACAGTAGAATCACTTCAATATTTTATAGAGAAATTACACCATCTTTTTCTCTCTAATACATTACCAAGATATTGGCAGCAAAACATCCTGGAATTTATAAAGAAATTGAGCTCCTCAGTTTAATAGCAACATTTGGGACAAACTGCTCGCACACCTATAGCAGAGGTCAGGCAGACAGCAGTGGGAATTGCATGCTTTTGCTTGAAGGAAGMATTTGAAATTGCCTCTGAATTGGTGTGTGAGTAGGTCCCAACAGATGCTCCTGTTCAAAATGTTTATGAATAAATAGCATTTCAGTTAAAGTATATGCATAACCCATTTTTATTAAATAATGCCGAACACTAGATGAATTGGTGGTAGGCTGCAGTTTGAAAGTTCTTAATGCACCTTCTGTTCCTAACTCAGGTCTAGAATTCAATAAATGCTTTTTTATGTCTGACCCAGTATTCTGAGCAGCGATGATTTTACAGCCCAGGATATTTGCTCTTCTGAGGTTACAGACCACCCATGGCTTGTGTGTTTTTTTTTTTTTTTTCTTCTAATTTAAAAGCAGAAAATTTAGCTAATTAAACAAACCTCTCTGCTGTGTTAACTACATGGCAGCATTGTTTGCTAGGTAGATGCATGGATTTTATCTTTTCCACAGCCCTTTTCTCAACACTGAGAATGAACAGGAAGAAAAGGGAACTGGAGCCTGATTTGCCTATGCAGTTATCTCGGTGAAAGAATGCGTGCAGAGTCACAGCTCCATAGATTAACTGGATAGCGAGATGCTTTCGCCTATTAAAAAGGGCAAGTCTGTTACTTTTAACATTTTCAGCGCTGCTAAATGAGAAATGACCCGCRTAAGAGCAACTGTTTGCCAGCCAACAGTTAACTACAAAAGCTACGTGGGAGGTAGCTGTACTCATAAAGTTTATCATCTCATCCGTAACATCCGTGCCAGACTCTTCCCTATGTGTATTCGTTACGTCAGCCTTTTAATTAGGGTTGTACACCAGCTAAGATAAGAGTGGGGAGAAGCAAGCAATTCAGCAATGTTGCTGAGAGAGATGTTAAAAGTGTAACACATTCAGCATGCCCCACTTGTCTTTTTCAGGCATAGCCAGGCAAGATTAATGACAGTCACGCTTTTGTGTCTTCTCTAGCTACACCAGAATGCAAGAGTTTTGGGGAGCTTTTCTTTTTCCTTTCTTTTTTTTTTTCCTTTTTTTTTCCTTTTTTTTAAAAAAAAAACTTTGGCAGAGACTAATTTGTTCGAATGAATAGCTCTATTCAGCTGCTGGAGAGCTTTGCTAATTGTGTTTGAAAGAATAAAAGCCAACCACAAGCTGCTTTCAGCAGCAGGGAAAAATGGGTTCACATGCCAGCTGATTAATAAGATGAATTCTATTAGTAAAACATATTTAGGATTTTTGAACTGTGCTCTTCATCCTCTGGAATTAATGAGAGTTTATTTAATTTCCATAAGAGCAAAGTTGAACTCTGAATTGCTGAATTTGGTGAATATAACAGACATTTAGTTATTTATTTGTTTGGTAAAGTTAATGCTTTCTCAGTGATATGAAAGACCAGTGTCTGGGTCTAAGGCAAAAATACAGAGGAATAGCATGTTGTTTGCAGTTAARAAATACCATAAAAGGTGGGTGAAGAAAGAAATTACTCTTCTGTCTTCTAGTGTGTTTCTGTTTAGATTTTCTACTGTGTCTAGGCATATTCTTGAAGTTGTCTTAAACTGTGAACAAGATAATATAGACCTGTACGTATATCTGAAAATAGTAACATCTGAACTGAACTCTTTGGGAATGTAAAAGTTTAGAATCGATCTTCGTGTTGTATATTTTCCATAGCTCTGTGTTTTTACTTTGGTTTCAGAGATATTCACATTCCACTTTACAAAACTGACATGCAAACATTTATGGGCAAAGTTCTCTTTCTTTGAAGTTCTCGCTAGAAATACATYTTATTTTCCACTAAAAAGTGTGAAAAATATGTCTTCCGGTAAAATTCATAATCTGTTTTTGTTTTTAAAGTCCCTCAAGGCTATTTGCATTGTTAGCTAATGAGCATAAAGCTAATGGGTCCAGCTGAGGTCTTGTTTTTGTTTAAATTCATAGGAGTTTTGCTGTGGATTTTAAATGCTCATTCTGCAGAAAATTACATTTAAAAGATGGAAAACATTCGCAGGCTGACTTTCCAGCAGCTAATATCTTTCTCTCTTTTCTATCTCTGTGGAAATACCAGCCAGAAGTTTCTTTTTTAACTGAAAAACATTCCAAACGAAGCAAGGCATAAAGTGGAAGGTTAGGGTGAGACCGGCCTGTGTCAGCAGGCTGGTAACAAGCAGCAGAGCACAAGCAGAGTCCTAGGCCAGCAGCTGGAAGCCTTTCCCTGGGGCTGCCGTGTCTTGCTTGGCTGCTCCAGCCTCAGCATTTCAGTCACTGCAGAGGATTAGCTCTCCTAGTGGCCTAAAGCTCCAGTAAAACATATTGGATTTCATTTTCAGTATTTTCGATTTGCTGGAGCTGAAGAATTTAATCAGTTTGATCAGGAGGGTGACAGGCATAGGAAGATTGGATTCTCATCTTACTTCTTTAAGGACACGGATGAAGGGGCAGGTGATATCTGAAGGCTAGAATTCCATATACATCCCTTTGAGAACTCACGGGGAGAGACATGTTGCCTTCCCAGGTTCTGGCTAGTTGCCACATGGAGATTTTTCCAGGAAAGCTTTCCTGTACTCGTTTAAGCTATAATTTTGGTGAAGGTTATTCTAAATGACAGCGAGAAGAAGTCTGACTTTGTGACATGCAGGTGTCGCCYAGGGTTCCTGAAAGCGGAATACAGGTGGAAGTCAAGTCTGTGATCTCCTGCCACATGGGCACATTCTGCAGAGTGCCAGGAGGTTAAACAGCCTAAATATATCCTTGACAAAAACCCACTCTCCAGAGCTGCAGATCAAACATGAGGACACATCAGGGTGTGTGAGTGAAGTTACTCAGGTGTATGTACTTTGCAGAGAAGACAGCAGTACTTGGATCTAGTCARCCTGGGTTGTGGAAGAAGACCAGCATACAGCTCTGCTGGCTTTGATTCTTTTCATTTTTTTCTTCCCAGTGGATATTTAGCAAGTCCTCTAATGTGGAGGGGTTAATATGTGGGGATGGACTGTGTGAATGAAAGCAGTGGTGTCCTTATGTACAGAAGGAGCCATAGGAATCCACTTGAGGAAACTCCCAACTTTCCTTCTCCCTTCAGTAGGTTTTCTTTTCACCAGGGAGCCTGACACAAAATCAAAAGGTTTAGTCCATTCCAAGGAGAACTAATATAACAAGGCAGATTGGAAAGAAAAGAATTGTCCGTGTCCCAAAGCAAGTGAGTGAGAGGGGGCATGACAAAGGCATGTGGGACAACGGGACGAGGGCAGGTGAGAACCTCGCACCGCCCTTTGCTCAGAATGCAGGAACAAGGAGACATTCAGCAGACAGGATATTTACATTTGGTGGGACAAGCCTGTTCTCAATGTGTCCTGTTGGCCCACCAGACTCCAGACCAAAGGATAGCTTAGGAAGTAAAACCTGGTGGGAGCTCAAGGATTGAGCAATTAATAGGGAAACCAGAATTACGATTGGGGTAAAAGCAGAGCTAAAGCAGAGGGAAGGGTTTGTGAGCCTTTTGGTAGGCTTTTATATCCTCACATTTTGAGGCATAAACATCTTGCGCGTTCCAGGTGCCCTCTGACATGAACAACTTTTGGGGAAGCCGCGGCACCTTTTGTTTTGCCTGCTAGGGAATTCCTCGCAGGTTTGCCTGCAGAGAGGTGATTAAGCAGCCAGTTTCCATCAGGTATCCAATACTAGAAAGAAAACAATAAAAAACAACTCATCAGTTTTTAAAACATTTGGAATGGAAGCATGATTAACAGAAGCCTGAGGGTTTGCATTCGTTCTTTGCCATTAAAGTTCACAAGGTAGAATGCCCGTTTGCTCTGGTGTTTAATGAAAGGCTCATTTGTCATAGCAACGTCAGCCTCAGGTAGGCTCTTCTGGCAAATGATTTACTTCTAGCAGTGCGGTACCTGCAGGCATCCCCAAATCCTCCCGCTCCATCGTGGGGCCCGCGCGCCCTGGGAGGCCCCACAGCCAGGGAGCTGGTGCCCGCAAAGAACGGGTGGAGTTCACAGTCTCCCTCCCAAGAAAAGGTTTCATCCCGAATTTCCCTCACGCTGGCACAGCAGTCAGAGTCCTGAGGCTTTAAGATGGAAGGAGGCAGGTGGCAGTGCCTCCTCTTAGGGGTTTTGAAAAGATTGGCCTCCTGGAGGAGTTTGATAATAAAAAATAAAGAAGAAGAAAAATAAGTGTCTCCATCCAGCAATGTAGTTCATTATCCAAGTGTATGAGTAACAGGGTAAAATCGCCCTTTTTCTCCACCTTCTCTGCTGGCAAGGGTGAGGCAACATGTTGGTGCTTTTGAATCCTGTTTTTATGTGCCTAAATTTCTCCCACTATTCAATAAGAAGCTTAGATGACTAATGCCAGCTCCGAAGGTGCTTTAGAGCTAAGCACCACACTTGGCAGTGCCTAAATCATCTGTATTTATCCAGCCCTTGAGACTGTGCTTAGAACAAATGCTCTGCTGCCTGGCTTTTGCTCACCTATTGCAAAGCAGACCTGCTCCTGTCCTTGCATAGACACTCGAGATAACCCTATGCRGCTTTTTATCCTACAGACTGAAGATTTTACCAGTCTGCTCTCATAGTATTTGTTTGGAAGCTAGCACAGYGTGGTTAAATTCAGTTTGTGGACATGATTTTCCACAACAATAATCCCAAGTTTTGCATGAGAGCTGGTGTCATCTTGAGAGTTCTCAGGGGAGGAAAATAAAGTATATTCATGTTTTTTGTTGTGTGATGATAAAGTTAGAATTCTGGACTCCCAAACAATCATGCATGAATGTCCTTCCTGTTTGTCCCAACTCTGCATTTATTTACACCAGTTAGCTTATTTTAGCAAGTGGAACTGATTTTTTCAGATGAGTGACTCTGTCATGCTACAAAACTGAAATATGTTCCTATTGCAAAACCAACTTGCTTGCTGACATTTTAAACTTAATGTTTAATGAAAGTGCTGGTTTTGGTTGCAAGATACTAATCTGCAATTAAAATGTTCTAACTGTTGCGTAATGCTAACTTTAAAGTGCAAGCGTTTGYTCCAGCAGTAGCATAGGTTATCACTGCACTGCCATTGCATCCTTAGAAAAATCTGTGTAAAACAGAAATACTTAACATTTTGTGTATGTTCTGCTTATTATTCAGGTAACTTATTAAATATTCCTCCTCTCTTTCCATAGGAAATAAAGGTATGACTTCTAAGTATAGTTTTATAACTTATCACAAGAGTACCTAAGCATTAGTCACAAGATATGAAAACTTAAATGTAGAAGGCATAATTTTTAATTGGCTGATGTCATGCTTTTCAGTTAAAATCACTTCAGTAGTCAAGCTGTGATGATAAAATAGCATTTCCTGGAGACCTTTTGCATTGGTCATTTATCTAGAGTTGGGAATTTATTATAAATGCAGTAAAGCCCTTTGCACCTCAGCTGCAGGACGATATGAATGCATTCTCCGATTCTTTCCTTGATCTCTAATCTAAGGTCATTAAAGCCTAATTACAGGTATGAATATTATCTATGCAAAGTTTGCACTCAGGAAAAATTCCCCTAAACTTTTATTCTGCTGGTGGTTCAGTTGTGATCAAAMCAGCGCTGCTCAGTAGCTGCATTGATTGTAGTGCTTCAAGATTAGTGTTATATATGTTCTATATATGTATAGATATTGAGACTGGTTTAATATATATTCCATAGAATGTATTATAGAATAATACAGAAACCAAAGCACAAGTTTGACAGAGTTTGGGGTTAAACCCATGCAGGTTCRCAGGAGRGAAATCCRGATCCAGTGAAGTKCCCATTCCCTGGAAGGGGCAGTTTTCTGCTCCCTGTGCTTCGTGCACATGGTCAGACGGTCGAGGGGAGTTCAAGACCTGGTGATGTCAAGCTGTGAGTCTGGTCCAAAGTTCAGGCAAATCAGCAGCAATAAGATCCCCTTGATGTGAACTGACTGTGATTAGGCTCTAGCCCTGCTGAGGTTGAGATTCCCATYCCTGTGTTTTTTGGAAGGAGCAGTTTTTGGCTATATCTAGAAGGTTTTTGCCTGGCTCATTGACAGCAGACTCTAGAGCTTTAAGGCTATTTTCTGGATAATCCCACAAGAAGGTTGCAAGGAGTAAATAAATGAGCAATGGGGGCCCTCACAAGTGCTGTGCTGGTTCTTCTGCAGGCTGGGCTAGCAGTTGTCACTACTCTTTTAGCTGGTATTTTACATTGCCCCTCCCCTGCAGCCTAGGACTGAATAGGTCTGGACTTCAATTCACAGCTGAGACAAAAGAGCAACTTGTGGCTGCCCYGGCTGGATGATTCTGAGCAAATCTACCAGTTTTTCAAGACATGGGTATTAAGAAAAACAAAGAAGAGAACATGACGAATAGGTAGCAGATACAAGGCAGGGTGTGTGTGCGCATTTGGTTTTCTTTCCCTGACAGGAAAATAACCTTCAGTGAAAAAATCCCAGACCTCTTTGAAATTGGCAGCCTTTTAAATATAAATTCCAAACATTTGTAGTTAATTTCTTTTTATTTCAGCAWAACTTTCTGTGGAACAAAGGGCCAGCTTCTGGCCCATATCTGACTTTACGGCAGATAAGGGGTTTGTTGTGGTACTTGTGGGCAGTATTTMAGTCCTGCTGGGTTAAGGATCTTTTTGTGTAGGTGGAACCAGGCTAGCGAGAGCTTGGTGTGCCCTGGATGCCAACTTCACCAATGCACAGGGAATAGGGCAGGCTAAGRCTTGGTCGTGTCCTGAAGGAAAAGGGCTTAGCTCCAGAGAGTACCTTTGTGCCCAAATCCATGGAAAAGCAGAGCTGGAAGAGGAGCTCCCTTGCTTCTCCTGGCCATGCACCTCCCATAGTTAGTGCCATCAGCTCATACCACATGATACAGTATTGCTAAAATTCACGAGGGTTAATCTGCAGCATTTCTAGTTCTGAATTTTTATGTGATTATAACATCAAACTTCCAGACTTGATTGCTTTTGAAAGACTGAGGATTAGCTCACCTGAGCATTACCTCAAGCTGGTTGATCCATGTCAGATATGTAACTTGGTAAGACCTTTGCAATAAACTGAGGTAGATCCCTTGCAGTCCCTCAGAGTCCTCAGGATTTGGGCTGGAACTATAGTGGCAGAACCTGAAAGTCTCTGTGGATCAAAAAGGAAAGATYCTCCCTCTGCTAGCACCAAAGTGATACGATTGCTGGAATTGCTGTGATTCAGAGCTGGGCAGCCCCMGATGGGAGAGAGAAACGTCACTTAAGAGTCAGTGAGCAGGATATGGAAAATTATGGGTCCTGCGTAGCTGCAGCTTGGCTGTCTTCCACSTCAGTAGTGTTTTGCATTGCTGTGCATGCTGTTAACACCTTGGTATATATGAATAGTGTGGTCACACTATAGCTGCTTGGGGAACTATAACTTTGAACTGCGTAAAATTTATTCATGTGATTTCCACAGAGAGGGTTTCTCTCTAATGGATGATGGTTAATTAGAGTAGGACGGTAGGAAAATAAAAAGAACAAATGTATGTTGATCTCCTTCAGTTTGTCAGCGATACTGTTAACTTACGTGCTATTAATTATATTGTAGCTGGAGTGGGCCGTGAGTGTGTTGTGGAACGTGTGGCAGGTTCCACATATTTGTACTGCAGCTCCAAAGAGCTTCAGCAAAGTGGCAGCTTCTCCGCTGCTGTTCCCATTGCTTGTGACACGGGGCAGTGGGGTGGCTGTGCTGTGGAGCAGCATGATTTTAACAGACCCAACTTGTTGATGGTAGTCTCAGCATTTGGAATTAACTTCTCACTTGTAATTTAAAAATCAGCATAAAAAAAAATTGGAAAATGCTCTTATTGAAAATGTCTGCTTTTATTAGAGCTCAACAAAAAGAATTATTAATTACCTAAAAAATTAGGGATCTTTAAAATCTTAAGGGGTGTAGTTTCTTTCTGGACTACCTGAGGTTGAGCTACACATTATGAGCTACTGTGCAGACCTTACAGTGCAATCTGTAAAGCATCTTCATAGTTACCCTGGTCCCCACACATGGAACACCCACTTCTTGTAGCCATTTAAGCCTCTCATTCCCTCAGTAGTATAATTCCTGAAGCAAGGGAAGAATATATTATTTTCATAGGTGTAAAAATCTGCTTTTTCTAACAGATAGTCTAAAGGCCAAATAAAAACAGTCAAAAAAAAATCCAAAAAATATGGAGAAAAGTTTGGCATCAAATAGTTTGGCCATTTTTTGATAGGTGGTTGAGATTTCCTAAAGATATCAATGATTTGGGGACTTCGTTTTTAGGATGCATTTTGAAAAGCTTCAGTGTCCTGACAGACTGATGTCATCATTATCTGCAATTCGGTAATCTCTTTAAGTTATTTTGTGCAGCACACTTGAAGTCTCAAGTTTATTTTGAAAATGCTATTTTTTATTTCATACACATGCGTGCACACACACACACACACAGATTTTAAGTTTAGATACTGTGTTGTAGACAAAAATTACATGAAAGTTCCCAAGTGTATGAAAGCTGAAAACTGGCACAAAAAATATATTGAATCGACTGTAAAACAGAAGCAATGTTTAAAGAAAAAGGAAGGGGAAGAATAGTAATGAAAAGTCTTCTTACCCTTAAGATTCATGAGGTACAGGAATATTCAGAGCCAATTTTGTCCAGAAGGGAATCCCTGGGACACTGTTCTGGTAAGGCAGGAGTGGTATCAGACATACCATCTGACACAATTTTGCACTCATGCAGCAGGTTTGTTGTAGACGAGCTTAGTCACAGCCACAGGCCTGCAAAATGAACCTGAATAATCTCTAGGCAAGTAGAAAATGAAACACAGGAATAGAAACAAAATTATCTGAAGTTGCTGAAGTTGTTAAATAACTTTTTAATATTTAATATTCCTCCTGTCTCAGAGGTTGTCTCCTTCCCTGTTGAGAGCATCCTGAGCTCTGTTGATTACATGTCATGCAACCCAACCACTACGGAGGACTCTGCAACTTCTGAATGAGCCAGCAAGATGATAGGCAGGAAAACTTGATGCCCTTCAAAGTGTCCTGTATCTCCCTTCAAAAACTGCTGGAGAAACCTGAAAAGCAGCCAATGTTTCAAACATTTGCCTGGCTGAGGAGTGCTTTGCAGCTGCGAGGAGTAACTACTACTCTCATAGGAAAATACTTGAAATGGTCCATGAATGAAACTCTCCGTAGTTTCACCTTGCCTGATTTGGTGCTGGAAGAGCAGTGAGGTGGCACAGATGGTTTCGGGTGACTTGCCTGGGCAGTGTTGGGACTGCTGGCCAAGAGCAAGGCGGGAGGCTGCAGYGATGGCCTCCCAGGCTGCCTGGTGAGTTTTGCCAAGGCAATCTGGCAAATCCCACGCAGCGTTTTCAGGCTGGCTGCAGGGGTGGGTTTCAGATTTTAGCAAGTTAGCTGACAAAACAGATTTTGATGGTTGCTGTGTTACACCGAGAGGTCTTTGCCATGGACAAAGGAAGTGACAAACAGCTCTCCTTGAAACTCCTGCCAAGCACACGCTGTAAATCAGTCAGCAGGCAACAGGAGTGACTCCATCCCTCTCCTCCCGAGAGAATGAGTGTCATGTTGTGAAAGCCCCTCTTTGACCATCCRCAGGCCGCTTGGACTCAAGGCTGGCACATAAAGTGGTGGTCCAGCTTTGTGAGTTGCTTTTTTGCCTGTTTGTTTGTTTTTTGGCTTGAAAAATTAAATCTCCCACTGGCAAAGCCTGTCCTAGCGTGCACCCTCTCCAGCAGCTCTTACTATTCCACCAAAAGGTTGAGTTTCACCTTCTCTTCTGTGCTTCTCTTTAGGTCAAAATAACTTCAGCTCCGGTTAGTTGTTGCCTGTCAAACTGAACTGGCTTCTGTTTCCCTAAATTTGCAGTGCATTTTCTTAACGAAACATAGGTCTCAGTTATCTAAATGTCCAGTTTTAAACGTCAGAGAAATGTAAACATTCATATTATCAGTGAGCGAGTGTAATTCTCCTTACTGTTGGCAACCAGTCTAAGAGTGAAAGAATGTCTTGTATGTAATTACATAACTGGGAGCTTGGTTAGTTCAGCTTGGCCAATCAACTATGTAATGCTTTTTATCTATGGAGCAGTTATTTACTTAACTGGCTACATCTTTTAGCTCTCTTAACGTCCAGCTAAAACTGTGGGAGTTTGAGCAGTGCTTTATTTACCAACATTTTTTAGCTGTTTAGATACACTGAAATTGAAGGTAAGTTAAATATTGTTTCTAATCAGGAGAGTATTTATAAAAGGGTGTTGTTCACTGGAAATGGCAATAAGAGGCCTTATAATTTGCTAAAGCCTTTGCTTATACCTTTGCGATCTCCAGCACATCAGGCACTTTTCCAGTGTAACTAAACTGTGAGCGAATGGGAACATTCTTCTTTGAGCTGGAAAGATAATTAATCCTGAATTATCATGCATCAAGCCTGTGTGCGCATCAAGCCGGATGGGAGTTATTGCTTAGAGGAGAGAAATACCTGTACTCTTCAAGGCACATGTGTGTCTGCTTCTTGGTGATGGGCCCAGACCTGAACTCAGCTCCTAATATTCTTTGCTTCAACACTGAGGTGCACCTGGCTCGGGCAACCAAGCCCTGAGGTTTGTGCTGCCTTCTGCTTTTCACTGTCGCTGATATTCGGAGTGATGCAGGACCAAAGCTGCAGGTCGTGTGTTTGCTCATGGAGGACAACACTGATTTGCAGCAGTCTCCTTATATTAATGCTAGAAAGCAGGATTTTGTTTAACTCATGTCATTTAATGAAAAAAAAGTTAGGAAACTGTTTCCATGAGAACACATCCCAGAGAACACATCACTGTGCAGSGTGAGCGCTTACTCCGATGCTCATTCACGAGTGGAGAGGTGCTTAGCTGAGCAAGGGCCAGAAGTGGAGGGGTTATCATTAAACAAGCAAATCCAYCAGTCTGAAAGACTTGTGCTCTCCAAAACAAAATTGTGACAAGACTTATTTCCTAAACTTGCCAGGGGCTGGGTCCTTTGTGCAGAGGTAGGATGACTTTCTTGGTGCTGCAGGATGAGGGTGCTCAGCACCTTGCACAGCCTCGCACTATCAGCAGCAGAACTCATGCCACTTGGCATGGAAAATGTGATCAGCAAATTTCTCCCCTATCTGCAGAACTATTCAGACACAACATTTAAGTGTGATTTGAATGTACAGAATAATAGATAGTAGTTAACTGTTTTTAAAAGTGGGTCAAAAGTTACCATTTTCCTTTTGCTTTTTCTTTGAGACACATTCCTTTGTGTCATAGTTGAGAAAATAACCTTCCAAATTGGTTGTTTTGATTAATCTGGAGATTCTCTTCAATAAAGCAGTTCCATAGCCAAGGCAGAGGTTTCTCATGTGTCAATTGCCATTGCTTTTTTTTTTTTTTTTCTTTTTAGGTGAACATGTTTGTGGAAGGATTCCATGATGCTATTCTTCTTTATGCTCTAGCTTTGCAGGAAGTCCTGAAGTATGGGTTCAGTAAGAAAGATGGGGAAAAAATTGTTCAGCAAACACGAAACAGAACATACGAAGGTAAGAGCTAATGTGCAATTCCAGTTAGGACTTTTCTGTGTGCAGAATAAGGACCAGTACCTATCTAGCTCTTATATGAGAAGCAAATACCATATGAGACCACATACCTCTTTAAGGCTGCCTCACATACCAGTCTGAACTTTTCCACCAGGTCCTGAGGTGCTATTTGATTCAAAGAACTAACAATTTAACGACCCCCATCGATGATGTAAAGAAATACCAATAATTTTCTCAGACTCCTTTGCTTCTGAATAGCTTACAACTGCTCACTTTACTCAAGAGTAAAGTGTCCCAAAAGTAGAGTCATCTATTAGCTCTCAGACTGCCTCATTCTTTCCATTTGACTTTTTTATCTCAAAAGGCTGGGAATGGATYGAAACAAGCAGGTGCCAATTTTTGTGTTTGTTTCTTGACAGGCTCTTTTGGGCCCTGTTAGGATTTCCTCCYGGCTGCTTTCAGGACCTTTGTGTGTTGTCTCAGAGGCAGCAGCTGAACAGAGCTGTGACTTTCTGTGTGTCATCCTGAGGGCTGTGATTCTGAGTGCAACTGGCAYGTGTTTGTTACCTTACTGATGTAAAGTTATGTGAGTGCCTTTGCCAGGAAGGAGTATTGATACAGAAACTGGATTGTGACACTGTGGGTTTACCTGTCATCTCTGGTAATACCCCAGTCTTTTGGAGCACAGGTGAGCAGATTTCCAATAGAAATGCCTGAGAGAAAGAAGTATTTTGCCTTGATAAGAAACCAATACTTAATTTAAAATGTAAAGAAAACTCAGTGGCCAGATTCTCTGCTCTGAGAACAAACACAGGATATAGTAGAGGAAGGCAAGGAKGACAGTGACTGAAAACCACTTGCTTTCTAAAATTATATCTCATCAGAAGGCAAAACAGCCCATTGGCCAGAAAAAAAACAGGCTTTAGACAAGGTATTGCCTTATATGATACTCTCCATAAGGACGACTGCACCAGCTGCAGATTGTGCTCTSTGCCATTTCCTGTGGCATCCCTGTGCTCCCAAAACACACTCCTTTAACAGMGGTAACCTGGTGTTTAAAGAGTTAAAAGGGTTTACAGAGTTCCTGTTTGACCATCCGGTGTACGAACAGGTGTTCTTGCACAGCATGGGCTTTCTTCACTGATTTTCTGGTCGCCAGTTGATGTGCCCACACATGCCTTGTGTAACACCACATGCTCCATGCAGAGGAGACCACAGGTTATGCAATGGATTCTCACACCCTGCTTGTAAAACCTGCCAGGAGGAAAAAAAATGTTCCCTTTCCCCACTTGTGAAGATGTGTTTGTTGTTGCTGGGTGACTTGTCACAGCTATGCCAAGCTATGTGACTGCCAAGCTGAGCCATGAGGGCACAGCTTGCAATATCAATATGGCACGTAAGTTACGTGCCATCTCCTCCCTGGGGCAGTACTCTGCTGAATTTAATTTTGCAAGGATAGGCCTGGATTAAAGCGAAGCCTTCAACCTGGCTTCTTACAATCCAGTCCTTTAAGGGCAAATMATTTCCCTTTATCCTGTTTGTAAGACTCTAAGATAAATACAGCATCACAGCATCCATACAGCTACCAGGTCGGTCATGGAACTGAAGCTTTTGCAGGCCTTAATCATCAGAAATATAATTGCTGCCATTAATTCATAATTACTCACACATACATCTCTAATTGCCTGTGCATAGCTGGCCCTGAGTAGGTGACACATCTGCATGTGACAGCCCTTCCATGCAGCATTCACAGAGAGTCCAAACTGCCACCACAACTACACAAAAAACATGTACTTTATAAAGGAAGGCTGGCGTGATCCCAGCTCACACGTGATATACCAAACAYGGGAAATACCAATATTTCTGGGTTSTTAGAGACACCTTGATATGACTGAAGTGAACGTTTTGTGGTAATATTTTTATTTCATTAAGGTTTCCTCTGAAACAGCAGCAGCATTTTTGGTGTGTAAATTCTAACATAACAACAGTCCAGATAAAATTCTTCTAAATTCATCAATATATTCCAAGAAGCTGCTGTAAAATTTCCTAAGTATTCAGGAGGAATATTTTGGGAAATATTTAAATTTCAATTCTTAGAGCTTAGAGGTCTCCAGGAACATACAAATCCCTGAGCAGCATATTCTGCCCTCCTGGATGACCCTGCTTGAGCAGGAGGACCAACCATTATTAGTAGCTATAGGAATAGTAGCTATATGGATAGAGATGGTGTCTAAGACATGCACTGTACATACCATATCTTTAGCTTTTTCCTCATTATTAAAAACAAATTCTGAAAGGATCGGGAATTTTAATGTAACTTCCATTGTGTGAAGGGCTGCTAAGATGACRTCTTTAGAAGGCTAAATTTTATTAAAGCATGTGAAACGAGCGGCAGCTGGCTCAGATTCTACTCTCAAACTTGTAAAGGAAGGAAGTGAACTGAGGTCAAAAATATAAAATGAACAACAACTTATTATTCAGTTAATCATATGTAAAAGAATGCAAGATTTGATGTACATTTTGTGCACCTCATTCCGCTTTTCTCCCATCTGCGCCGCTCCAAGATCCCATCAGACAGGATACAGTGMTGGAAAACCTGCATGGGAGCCCCAAGCTCCGTCAGGCTCTGGGGCGACTGCCTGTGCCCTGGAGATCTCTGCAGCACCTGAACTGGACTCCCTTTACTGAGGCATCGTTAGCTATTTTGGGGCTCAGCTCTCTGCAAATAATTTGAAAGAGAAGCAACTTAGAATTTTTTGTTTTATTCTGGCCCACTAGTTTTCTGGATAAGATTTTTCTCACATATTCTCTAGTCTCACACATTTGATATTTAAAAAGGAGAAATGTTAAGAATTCAGGAATGCAGACACCGAGCTGAAATTACAATTTCTTTTGGAATGTCAACAAAAATGCTGGGAGACTGATGAGATTTCCTGTCATATCGGTCTGTAAAACCTGTTCACTGTTTTCTTGTTTTCCTTGGAAAGGCTCAATATTTTAACTAATTAATTTTCTAATTCCTTACATGCCATTCTTTAGGCATTGCAGGGCAGGTGTCCATTGATGCCAATGGAGACAGATATGGGGATTTCTCTGTGATTGCAATGACGGACCCAGAGACAGGCACACAAGAGGTAAGGAATCATTAACGGTGACCATTATTACTTAAATTTAATAGGACAAATTGATTAGGATAAGTTTGATAGGAACAGAGTATATCCCTTCTTTTTGCTCTGTGTGTTGCTTTACATCATGTTTATCAATTGAGTCTAATTCTTCCAGCCTTTCCTCCTTTGCTTTCCTTCACTTCCAGTTCAGAGTATCTTTCATTTCTTTGATGTTGCATTCCTCTTCCCCTTTAGCATACTTTTCATCTTAATTTCTCTCTGCTTTATGATGATACATATAAATATACATAACAAGTGACTTATTCAGTATGCAACCATTTATTACTTGCTTCCGCCACATTCATTTCTGCCCTCATGCTTTACTCTGACTAATAACATGGTTTCTTTGATGTCTTTGTTTTATTCATTCTGCCGATTCCTTCCATGTCAGCATGAAAACTTTTGTTTCTCAGTGGAACTGAGCCAAATGAAGCCGTGTTTGGTCAGAGCTGTCTTCCKAAATCCATTCATAGAGTTTAAAGCTAGAAGGAAACATCAGATCACCTACTCTGACCTYGGCTGACCACAGGCAGGCACAGTCTCTTTCCCTTGTATGGAGCCTGGCACTTTGCATGAGACTGAAGCTCCCAAAGAGATGTTCATTTTTCATTGGAGGGCACTGAAAAAACAGACTGTCTCACTAGCTCTCTCASTGCTTAATCACTCTTGCTCTTTAAAAATGTGTATCCCATTTCTTTTCCGAAGCAGGCTGATTCCTGCCTATTTGTTCTTGTTARGCTGGTTTCTCAATCCTTTCATATTTAGTAAGTCCTCTTGGTAGAGGAGAGCTGTAATAAGGACACCTCTCCCACTCCTCTTTAATAAAGAAACAGTCTCAGTGAATTGTGTGCTGCCTGCAAATGGTCTCACTATTTTTTTTCTGTACTTTTTCGAGTTTACTGAATTTGCATATATTTTTGAAGTTTTTGTTTCATATATAAAGTCTATAAAAGTCTTTCTTTTAAGGTCTTAACTTGCAGTACWGGGAGAGAAATCTGCTTCCTTATTTAACATGAACTCTACCTTTGTGTAGCTAACCAGGGCAAATGTTATGTGCTTTCTAAATCTTTCTCTTCAGAACAGAGCTCAGGAGTAAGATTTGAACTGGCTGTCAGGAGTCTGAATAGAAGAAGCATTATACTAGTATCTAAATYCAGTGTATCTGTAGATACATTTCATCCACAATTGAAAACATAGACCTTTTGATGTACTTTTGCCATCCTTGTATCAGTGTCTGTGCATCATATGTGGCCTTTTGCCTTCCTTGGAATACATAGATATATGGGAACTACCTTCAGAGGACTGACCTACTACTGTTACCAGAATTTAGTCCTGCAAGTTTGCGGTAGATCCAGTTCATCTTATCTTGTATGGATATCTTAAAGCCTGGATTTACTCTTGAGGACAGGATGGAAATTCTAAAGCGTCTGAGGAATTGGTCATACAATTGGTAGCATTGCACATGCTACCAGAACATAAAACCCCAAATGCCTTTCGATATAAATATAAGCAACTGCAGAATTACAAGATAGAGAATGACTGACTCTCTTGTAATTCTGCAGAAGATATAAAGGCTTTAGAGGAAGCTCAAGTACCTCTGGGTCTTTGCTTAAAAAAAAAAAAAAAAAAAAAAAAAAAAAAAA